>JABMBR010004562.1:0-79391 GCA_018881525.1 Meteorus sp. PSUC_FEM 10030008
AATAATAATAATAATAATACATAAATAAAGGAATGCCACACTGCATGATTGTGAAATGAAAGAGAAATGAATGAGAAGTTGTAATGTCGCGAGGTTCGTGGAAAAGAGAAGTAAAAAAAAATTTCACATAAATTCATTATCTAAGATTCGGAACAGTCGTCTTTTGCCAGTGCGATGCTGTTCACAATTATCACCTATTATTGAATAATCTTGCTATCCATGAAATGTATTTTGGGAAAATGTATTGTATTATGACGATAATTTCCAAGGACATGAGTATACGGCCACTCGTATTAAAACTCTTCTTCCTTGAAATTATTTAATGATTTGTTGGGACTTTTTATTGGCGACAAAGTCAAAGACTTGTTGTGTGGGTCCAGCCCCAACGTCATTTTGAGCAGTTTCAGAACACTTTTCTTATCAGCATTTTCGTTTTCTGAAATAAGATCGACATGAGAAAATATTTCGATGTTTTGTACAATGAAGAACATACCTTCATTCCGAGTAATTTGTGCTTCTAAGTTCAACTTTTCCAGTGCAATTTCATACATTCCCTCTTCTATTGTTTCTTCACCTAACAATCGTATTATGTTCACGGGCCTGATAAAAACAAGGAAAAAACATTAGTAACCTATTGAGAAAAATGCCACCACTTAATGAAAATAGGAACTCACTTCTTTTGTCCTACACGATGTGATCGATCCTCAGCCTGTTTATCGTTGTAAGGATTGAAATCGATATCATGAATGATAACCGTATCGGCTGATGTGAGATTGATGCCTAAACCACCGGCTCTTGTTGATAGTAAAAAAATAAATATTGAATGATCGTGAGTATATTCATCGATTAAATCCTGCCTTTCAACAACTGGCGTCTGCCCATCTAGTCTTAAGAATGTGTGGCCCCGTATTGTTAAATATTCCTCCAAAATATCTAATACTACAGTGAATTGACTGAAAATGAGGACTCTGTGACCGTCCTTCTTCATTTGTGGCAGTAGTTCATCTAATATATTTAATTTCCCGGCTTGGGGTATGAGCTCTTGAGGTAAACCCTGTCCAGCCAAACATTTATGTACACGTGATAGTTGATTTATTTTATAATCTGACATCCACAGGAGATCCTCAAAAATATATTGCGCATTTTTCTGCTTATACGTTGGATCTTTTGCTAGTTTTTTCGAAATCACATCCAGCTTGTCTTCATCGTAATAATCTCTTACCAGCAATGGATGATTTGCCAGTTTACGTAACTGCATCATCATACCAACACCATTAACCTCTGGACTTCTACCCGCCTCTTCCGAGAATTCCACTAATAAGTTTTTATACATCTCCCGTTGCTTCTTTGTTAAAGAACACTTTATCACCTTTTCAGTCTTCAACGGTAAGTCTTTCAGAACTTCACTCTTCAACCGACGTAAAACGAATGGACGCATGATCAATTTCGCATTTTTCACTTGTTCTTGTTCAAATAGAGGTTTATCATCGGCATTTTTCTCCATTGCAACTTTTGGATTTTTCGAAAACAAACTTTTTAAATCATTCTGTTTACCGGCAAACATCGAGGGCATGACGAATATCAATAGCGACATAAGTTCCAATAAATTATTCTGTAGTGGGGTACCAGTCAGAAGTATTCGATGTTTCGCATTTATCTTCACAAGATTGTCATATCTAATTGTACTCATATTTTTCAACATGTGCGCCTCATCAAAAATTACGTATGTAATTGGCATTACTCGGAATAAACGACGTTCTTCAGGTGTGCTACTAATGAGATTATAAGTCGTAAGAAGTACATCAACGTCATCGAGATCGCCATTACGCCAGCCCATGCGCATATCTTTTCGTTCATCTTGAGATCCATAATATTGGACAACATTAAGACTCGGTGACCAACGCTCTAGCTCATTACTCCAGTTTTCTATGGAATTTTAATTTATGTCATACATTTAAATTAACAAAATGATCTCAAAACAGTAATACTAACCTATAGTAGAGCTCGGTACAACTATTAAATGGGGACCATCAGTTTCACCCATCAATCCGGCTTCCTTTAAGTATGTCAAGAAAGCAATCACCTGAATTGTTTTACCAAGACCCATTTCATCAGCGAGTATACCATTAACATTCTGAGAATGCATTACGGCCAACCAATTAAGACCAACCATCTGATACGGTGCTAACTTTAATTCGGGATTCAGACCTTTTGGCTGCTTGGTGATCATCGACGCACCTGCTGCGACGGCTTTCTCCATATTTGCCGAAAGACGTAAACATTTTTTCATTAATGCTTCTACGACATTACGTGTAGCTATCAAGAGCTGTGCAGAGTTCAGTAATTCAGTGTCCAGATGTTTGTAGTTTTGAAATTTTTGTACTAAATCTTGCCAGCTCTCAAATGGTCGAGCATCAATAATTGCTTGCGCTCTCTTTTGTGAACAGTGTGACATGAGTAAAAATTCTGTTGATCTCCCGTTTTGCATGAATTCTAATACTGCTTTTTTATCCCCTGTTAGATCATTCGATATTTCTGCATCCGAATCATCGTCGCTGAACGGGAAAATAATCACGATTAATTTTATTTGATATATGAGAAAAATTTCTCCTTCTATAATCTTGATTTCAATATTCACCTGTCGAATACTTTATTTTTATACGTTGCTTCATCAGAATCAATTTCGTTGTCCTCATCATCTTGACGTGATTTTTTTCGTCTTTTATTACTGGACTTTGATGAACCTTTCAATGGTCTTTTTCTCTTGTTTTTCAATACCTGCTTGGCCTCTTCCAAGTCCCAATTCACATCCTCCAATGTTTTCTGGATTCTCTATACATGATCATACATCAAGTAAATCATCATGAACCGAATGAATACAATATCCATAGAACACATTGTATATTTACCGCTAGATCGCAACGAGGATACAAATCAATCAGGTACTGTTGTTTCGTTTCTTTGTCTTTGGTCTCTTCAGAATCCGATCCAGAATCTCGCGACTTGACCGTTGTCCCCGCATCGCTATCACTGTCTTCAATACGATTCACTGCTTTCCGACGTACTTGAACGTCTGAGCACATTAAGTTACTATCATCATCAGCTAGGAAACAAAACGAAATCACAAACAAAGGACATTACTCCTGTGAAATTCATCCAATTGAATAGATTTCATCAACTTGATTTACAAACTGAAATTAATTATGATACTTCGAATGTTGTCCATTTCAAAACAAAAATAAAGATCGACAACGAAAAGTGTTGTAGTCAGGGTTCACCCCTACCGGTCTCACCAGAAATAAAACCATTCTACAAATAATTATTTCATCATATCTTACACATTGTGAGTTTCTTGATCGGTTTTTTTTGGAATCGGAAATTTCTTAAATTATCCAATAAACTCGGACTATTTCCGTGTTGTTTGTCACGATTGAATTTTGACATGGCATCAATGGGCTCCACAAAGGTGACGCTTGCGAAAACACATTTTGCCACGGTAGATGCTTCCAAAATTCGTTCTCTCCCTATGTATATTTCCGACACAATCACAGGATAGAGAGAAACAAGGAAACACACTGAGAAGAGGGTAAGAGAAGAAATGAGTGTGGAAAAGAGAGGAACAGAGAGAGAAATGAAACGGAAAAATATATAACATGTACATGACCTGGTCGACGATTATTCCAACGAAAAACCCCAGAAATTTTTCAGTAATTTCTTTAAAGCTGCCACCTAGAGTCATCAGCGACATGAGACCGATAAACTCTAACAGAACTGATCAAACTAAATTATTGGATTAGGCATTAGCTGATGGCATTAACTGATGGCAATTTCGAAACACGAAATTCGTACTCATTAGAAAATATTCCGAAATCAAAATCAAATATCTCTGTGAAAAATCTTGGCTTTTGCACATTTAAATAAAGTTCACTTTTCTCTTCATATATCCCGCCACTGTGAGCAACTAATCAGGTGGATTCATGGATGATAAGTCCTGAGATTGAAATTGATGAAACGAGAATGATGTTAGAAATGTCTTATATCCTTTTGATAGAGTATAATACAGTTTTGAGGACAATATCTCCGCATTTTTGTCTCAATTACAATGTCGGTTTTCATCATGATATTTGAAAAATTTGAATTCTACGCGCGAAACATAATATGCGGATTGGTGTGGGGCTCTCATCGGTACTGATAGAGCCGACAAAACTGATGGAAGAAAATTCCCCGAAAGCTCTGAGTAGCTTGAATGAGAAAAAAAAGAAATTCAAATCTCCGATGAGGAATGTCCGATCAGATCTGTATGTATCTTAGACAACACCTCGATCACTGAAATATTTCTATAAAGGAATAGAAATCAGATCACCCTGAACTATAAGAAATTATCGCACAGGGTTCTCAATTTTTACCGTAGATACTTCAGTTGAAATCAGCTGTCTCCTACACTAGAAAACGTACGCGCATGCCCATATCATACATAAATTTAAATCACACAACACGTGGACACGTGTTTTTGTCTCGAATGGTCACGGTTTCCATACTTACTTCAGTAGAAGCAACGAGCAACTACACAGTGAATTTTTCTTTTCGTATTATCAAGGTGAAATAAATAATATTTAAACTGTTATCATATGAAGTATTTAATTCCATTTATTTATTTAGTTGACCTGGAGAAAATCTCAACTCCGGGTAACATCGGCACTTCTCTCTTCCTCCATTCAACTGTGCATGATTGGATAATTCTGACAATTGCTGAACGTCATGTATTGACAGTTCTCTGAATTAACCAATCATGCTAAGTTAAATAGGAAGAAGAGAGAGAAGCCGATGATACCCGAAGTCGACTATTTCTCCAGGCAGACTATAATTTTGTTGGAGTGTTCATACGACAGTGAAACTAACCTCAAAATTTATTAGTTTTAATAGTAAATAAAAATGAATAAACGGAAACTGGATGAAAATGGAGCAATGTCCGAAGATAACACGAAACTAGTAGAATCCAGACTAAAGTCCGATACTGGAGAGGATTTACCAGGAGGATCACTCACTCTACCAACAAATCTTACAGTAGATCAACTCCAACTTATATGCAATCGTTTACTTAATCAAGACGAATCATTACCCTTAGCGTTTTATATCAATGATGTTGAAGTCACTGGGACATTGGAACAAAATTTACCAAAAAATTTCTCAATAAGTGAAAGTGTTGTAGATATCGTTTATCAGCCACAAGCTGTATTCAAAGTAAGAGCTGTTACGAGGTGCACAGGTTCTATCGAAGGTTTGTATGAATGTTCCACAGGATTTCAATAGACGAATGCGATATTGTAGATTGATTCTTTATGAATGATCAAAAATTATATTAGGTCACAAGGAGGCAGTAATTTCTGTTGCTTTCTCACCCGATGGTCAATATTTGGCCAGTGGTTCCGGAGACACGACTGTGAGGTTTTGGGATATCCACACGCAAACTCCACATTTCACTTGCAGTGGACACAAACATTGGGTATTATGTATTTCGTGGTCACCGTGTGGTACAAAACTCGTATCAGCATGTAAAAATGGTACAATAATACAATGGGATCCAACAACTGGCCAACAAATCGGTATGTCAGTCTTTACTCTCAAGTTTCACATCACTATGCTTGATATGCTACATTAGGAGAATTCTATGATCTCTAGGAAAGCCAATGACTGGCCATAAAATGTGGGTGACGTCGCTTTGTTGGGAACCCTATCATAAAAATGAGGACTGTCGTTATTTAGTGAGTGCTTCCAAAGATACTGATTTGCGAATATGGGACACAAAACTAAGCCAGACTGCGCGTGTACTTGCAGGACATACGAAAAGTGTAACTTGCGTACGATGGGGTGGTAGTGGTCTTATCTATTCTGGCTCACAAGACAGAACGATTAGGGTGTGGAGAGCTGAAGATGTAAGGAAACGTATAATGTTAAACAGACCACATGTGATTTCATGACTCGAAGGCGATGTACAGTTTCATTTTCCTCCTCTGTGCATTCAACTCTCTGAATCAACATGAGCGAATGTAAAGATACTACGAAAGAAAAATTTTGTTCCAGGGAGTTCTATGTAGAATTCTAAATGGTCATGCTCACTGGGTTAATACATTGGCACTGAATGTTGATTACGTTCTCAGAACGGGGCCTTTCCAAATTGCAGAGAGTGAAAAAAGTACGAAAGCTCAAAGTCCAAAAGAAAGAGCACTGCAACGATACGAAGCAGTCGGCGAAGAAATACTTGTATCTGGATCAGATGACTTTACGTTATTTCTTTGGAAACCTGAAAAAGAAAAGAAATCGATTGGTAATATCCATTTATCTCTATTTACCAAACGATTCTATAAATGATTGACGCCATGTCTGTTTCAGCTCGTATGACCGGACACCAGCAGCTGATAAATGATGTGAAATTCTCTCCAGATGGTAGATTAATTGCATCAGCATCATTTGACAAGTCGATAAAACTATGGGAGGCAACTACTGGAAGATTTATCACATCGTTGAGAGGTCATGTTCAAGCAGTTTACTCGATAGCATGGAGCGCTGATTCACGACTCTTAGTGAGCGGCAGCGCGGATTCCACTCTTAAAGTTTGGAATATGAAGACTAAAAAACTCGGTCAAGATTTACCAGGTCACGCTGACGAGGTTTATGCTGTGGATTGGTCACCGGATGGCCTACGAGTTGCATCAGGAGGAAAAGATAAAGTTCTTAGGCTGTGGCAGAACTAATCCACGACCAATAAAATCTATGAGAAATAATTTCATTTTATCACTCTGGTATAATAAATTGCATAAACATGTCATAGTTGTTTCATTTCAAAACTACATCCAGATTGAAATATGGTTTTCATATACCATCGGTGTGAGGTTATTATGCATAGATATTTCCGTTACTCCCAAAATTGTTCACAAATTTTCTATATGCCCTACTACTGGAGATAGCGAAACTTTTATAGACTATGATTTCTCTATTAAATCAACTATCATACGACCAATTGACTAATGAAATTGACTCCCTCTTCACAATGACAAAACTAACAAAATCTTCAATTGCAAAAATCAAAGAGTGAAACTTTTGAATTTATTTAATTTACGCGGTTATGAAAACTTGAGTTGAATTATAACTTCAATGCACATTAATGAGAATAATCTTTCATGAGCAAACATATATCAATATTTTCGATTACAAAAAGATTAACATACATGGTGTTTGATGAAAGAGGGTGGGCGATAAAAAAAAAGATAGAGTAGGGAGATAGTGGTAAAACGGCGAACGGGGCGGAAGTGAGAGAGAGTTCATGTCCCTACGTCGTACTAATCGTTGCAAATGGCAGACGTGTAACATTGTTCTACTTGTTTTATTGTGACATAACGAAGAAATAAAATAATTAATCAACAGAAATCAAAGAAGCAGAGTTTTGGAAATACATTACCGTACGATTATTGTTGACGTCGTCTAATCTGAAAATATATTAAAAATTAAAGAATGGCAAAGCTCGTCAATGTATGGCGGAGCGACCACCCGGTCAATTTGACGCGACGGCAAATGCCATTGATTGTTGATGAAAATCTTACGGTAAGTGTTAAGTTGTGGTTTAAATGATATTTCGATTATTTATGAATATATTGGGGTCATTGAACCTCGTTGACGAAAATTTGAATAACGGTATTTACAATCATTAAGGACATAACCTGTACGTGGCCTTCTATCGGTCGACAGTGGCGTAGGGGTAAAAACTTTCCTATTTATTTGTTAACCTTATAAAAAATAATACGTTGTTCACCGCAATATTTGATAATTCATTTTTAGATGATGTTTGAAAAATTCATTGCATCAACTGTAGTTCATATGACTAATCGTTTGTTTTTTCAGTTATGACTACATTACTGTTATAATTTCGAATTTTAAACACTTGATTTTCTTTTTTTTTTTGCTTTTTTTGAATTCAGTCTTAATGTTCTACTGTTTGGAATATTGTTGCGCTCTGTGGGTTACCATAGTATTCATTATTGGAAAGATATGGTTATCGCACTTAAGTGTTTTACATTCCCCACTTCTTATTTTGTACTCGCAATTATATCTACATTCTATTTGATACTTTTCAACTCTTTGTACATTTTTTTTGTGACCAATCTGTGTTCCGATATTTGGGAGATTTCTATACATTGGGCGTTTACCGCGCAATACTAGTTATCTACTTTATATAATTGACAACTTTTCATATTGTAATTAGGTGTTTCACATTGACCATTCCAAATTCTACAGTTATAACTGTATTCGTATATAGACATTTTTTTATTTCCACTCATCCGATTTTCATATTCTACATTCAGTCTAAATTGTATAATTGAGAATATTGTTGGGTCAGAGTGCTGACTGTCGACTTTTTTTTCTTATTATTGGTACCATTTACTGTTACATTCCTATCCCTCATTTTGCATATAGAATAATATCTATATTTTGTTTCATTATATTCTCGAGCATCGTTATTTGTTGAGTTCAACATATACTCAAATTTACGCAACATTATTGCGCTGAGCATATTGAATTTAACGAGTTACCACTTTATTTGAATCGAGTAATGAGGTCTGTCGAAAAAACATTCAATAAATGAGACTGTCACGACTCTCATACCCCCCAAAATATCACAGTTGGGCTTCGATTCTTTGTTATAAATCATAATATTTACCATTCAACTAATCCATTAGGAATCGTAGAATGACTGAACTCCTTCTTACAGATGATCATGGACCTAAATAATCTCGGATATGTAAATGAGAGCCCGTTAGTTAGAGGAAAACAACTGGATGAATTCACACGAAAATTAGATATGCTCACTAAAGAAGAGGTCAAGGCCTCTTTTGAGGTGACGCATAAAGATATGTTGTCAATTCTTGGACAGGCCGTACCTTGTGTTGGGTGCAGGAGAAGGTAAACAGCACTACCTAACCGACCATTCACGAATCCAACTTTTTCTGAATTATCTCCTGTTTTTCTTAGTGTTGAGAGACTATTCTATGATCTCATGCAGTCAGGTCATCAGGCTTTGGATCCATTGATCGTCACTTCCAAGGGAATGCTCACAATTAAAGACGAGATATTAGAATCTCCGAGATTACTTTGTACGATGCTGCAGGGACACAGGTAATAAAGAGAGGAATTTGACTGTCATTATGTACAATTGGGTGCGTTTATCTTGATTCGACATATTTTTATTCAGCACTCGACTGAATAATCTGTTAGAGCGACAGCCACGTAGTAAAAAATCACGCCGATGCGCTTTGCACTCGTTAGAGGTACAACGCATGAGACCACCACCAAGTGCATGGAGAGAAGTCTGGGACGTTATGAAGTCTCCATGCCGTCAAGAAGTAACTCTAGTAGAAACTGATACTCTGGAAACAACGTTAGATACCTACCTACGAAAACACAGATTTTGTGGTGAATGCCGCACAAAAGTATTATTAGCTTCATCGCTCCTCACTTCAGAATCTGATCCAGCAAAAGAAAAAGGATACATCCCAGCTTTATATGTTGGTGTAAAACGATGTATACCTGAACATCATGTACATTTACCTACAAACACGGAGTACATTGGGTCAATAATTAGTCGAGCTCAGCCAGAAGTCATGGGAAGGTATGAACATTATATTGTAATTATGTCTGGGAGATATTTATCCTTAGAGAGGTTTATTATATTCCAATTACTCGTTTGCATGCCTCGTACATTCAATTGAGTTTTATTACCTATTTGTTTACTGTATGAGTGGCTCTGTGCCGATCCACATGAAAAATATACAGAAGGGACGGTCACTTTCCCATCAGGCCCATATATATCTCATAGTATAAATGTATTGTTCTGTGACCATTGACTTCACCTTTCTGGTTGATCGTATGCTGAGATTACACTGAAAAGTGTAAAGTTCCCGAATCGTTCGTGTAGATGTTCATCCTCTCTAAATACATGAACGTTTGCTCATCACTAAGTATATTCTATCTCATTTCAGAGAACGTCATGCAAAGACATTGGAGATTGCCCAAGAGGAAGTTTTGACTTGTCTTGGTATATGTGTTGCCGAGCGACTCCATCGTGTACATCGGCGGTTGAGAGAAGAAGAAACAGTTTGTAGAGTATTTGCAGCCGTAGCGGTCGACGCTTTATCTCGGAATTTCCAAATGGCTGTGGAGGTTAAACAGGGGATCACACAACTAGAACTCTTGTATGAAGAACTTGAGAGGGAGGAAATTCTTAAACAACAACGACGAGAAAAATTACGTTTGAAGCGGAAGAAAAAGAAGGAACGTAGATACGAGAATATTGAAGAGAAGGAAAACAGTTGCGATTGCTTAGGAACTGGTGAACGGAACGATGGCAGTAGTGAAGGCTCATGTGTATGTTTAGAATCCAAACCAACCACTCAAAATAACGATCGACATAAACTCCAAGTTTTGGATCCAAAGAATAAGGGGCAACCTACGTGTAAATGTCCAGATTGCTTAAAAAAAACAAAGAATGGTGGTAATATTCAAGCGTCACAAAATCAATCATCAACAACGGCGTTACGAAATAAAAAACCTGTGAGAACAATTACAAAGAAAATCGATCAAAGTGAATTAAAGTCAAATAGTGATGATAAGCAATTGAAAGATGAATCGTTGAAAATCATAGATGATGATGTGCACGATAAGTGTTCGTGTTGTGAAGAATTTTTCGAAAAACGACCGGACGGCCGATGGTATTTGCGGGAAGAGGGAAAAACTCCACCTCACGGGGAAATGATAAAGTGGTTGGACTTTAATAAGCGTTATGAAATGAAAGTACGTGAAATAATAAGTCGTGCGTCAAGCGAACCTTCGTCTCACGATTGTGGCTATTCCTCCGAACACAACGTCAGCAACACATCTTTGCCCAGTTCACCAGAAGGATCCGAGGTGGCATGCAGCGAAGGTTGCTGCAGTCATGAAGGCGAGTGTCCAGAGAACAGACTCCCGGATAAACTCGATCATTCCATGTTAGGTATCTCATTGCTAGGAGAACACGGTCCGACGCTCACACAAATGCTAGAGGTAGCAATTTATTCATTTTTTTTTCCCATTTCAATTACCAATTGGAAAATCTACCTTCATAGTATATCTTCAGTATATCTTCTATAGTATACTTTTCATTTCAGGACTGTCATTCATCAGAAGATGAAGGTACTGAAAGTTATATTCCGGTTGAGGAAGTACTGGAATTTAAAGCTCGCATGTATCAAGTTCGTGAAAAACGACTGGAACTCCGGCAGAATTTACGACAACGCTTCGCGATTTTATGCAGCCATTATAAACCCTTCGGCATTCCCAATTGAATAGTTTGATAATTCAGTTTTCGCAATATCCTTTTTTCACCTGAGTGCATTGATAAGCCACGAATAAAGGAGGAAGTTCGAAACTATCCACAAGAGAAGAGCGAAAGTTTGTGAGAATTTTTAATTGTCTTCGGTGACAACCATGTAAATGCAGAAAGAGCTAAAAATCATGAAAATGTATTCTGAATAATTGGTATCACCAGAACAACATGTCAAGTATAAATGAAATCTGTTATCAGGCAAATGGTACAATTGAATCATTGGAAATAATTAGTTGTGGTTTGAATAGATTTCCCGAAAGATGAAAACAACTTTTTTCCTCTCTATGTTTTTATCAATCTGAATATTGCGAAAATTATTTTCCATGCGTGAACTTTTTCCGCATGTGTACTCAACTATTCAGGCAGAGCTGTTCGATGTTTATACTGCCGTTAAGAATTTTTCAGATGCTATTTTGATTTATCAATTGTGTAATAAATTGGATGAATATATAAAAATGGCCGCTTTATAAAGGGCTCAATAAAATCATGCATTCCAATTGATCGTCTCTAAATAGATGATATTGATTTTTCTTCATTTAAGTAAACACATTTATTCATTTAGATAACAGTAAGATGTACAGCTTAACGAATTCCCTCGTATTATTATTCCACAAATTGAGCAAATATTAATGTAGCATTGGTTCCACCAAAACCAAATGCATTCTTCAGTGCTAAACGTTTCGATGGGACGACCCATGGTTTTTTCACATGTGGAACAAATTGAAGATGACCTTTGTAATCAGAATTATGTAAATTGAGCGTAGGCGGAATGACACCATCTCTCGTTGCCATTATTGTAAAAGCAGATTCAAGGTTCCCCGCAGCACCTAGTAAATGCCCGTGTGCACCTTTTGTACTCGATACTGTAATATTGTCGCTGTAATTGCCAAACAGTGAATCAATGGCACGAAGTTCAACGATATCGCCCAGAGGGGTGGAAGTAGCATGAGCATTAACATAAGTTATTTGCGAAGCATCTATTTTTGCATCTTTCAGAGCCCTATCCATAGCCAGAAGAGCGCCAATTCCGTCATCTTTTGGTGCTGTCAAATGAGCAGCATCGCCAGAGAGTCCATATCCAAGAATTTCAGCATGAATGTTTGCATCTCTAGCGAGGGCATGCTCTAGTTCTTCGAGTATTAAAATAGCTGACCCTTCACCCATCACAAATCCATCACGATCCTTATCAAATGGCCGCGATGCCTTTTCCGGGGATTCATTTCGGGATGTGCTCAATGCCCGAAGTCTACAAAACCCGGCTATTACTAGTGGACTGATGCACGCTTCCGCGGCACCACAAACCATCACATTTGTCTCACCATCGCGAATAAAACGGAATGCGTCACCTGTCAGGAAAAATATGCATGCTATGATTGAGTCATACAATTTATGACATATCTTTGACGAATATTCTGATGATTCAGTGGCGATGACATGAGTTTACCTAGTAGTCCTATGATAAATATATTCTTTCCATGGAATAAAAAGTCTGACCATCGACTGCTGTTAAGTTGATATGCAGCGAATTATTCTTGCTGTGAATTCGACAAATTCCTACAATTGCTGAACGATACTACCAATTCTCTTATTACGATAGATATGCAATAACACAATCACGAGAAATTGAATGTTGTCAACTAAGTCTGGAGTTATAATCACCTATTGCATGAACACCAGTTGCACATGCAGTTGATACTGCATGATTGGGACCGTTAAATCCATACTTTATGCTTATTTGTCCTGCTGCCATATTCGGTAAAATCCTAGGTATAAAGTAAGGACTGAGTTTACTGTATCCTTTCTTCATTTCTTCGTGCGTCGAACAGACATCAGCCAAATCAATCATTCCAACTCCTACGGCGACACCCGTATCCCGTTTATCAGCTTCATCAGTAGGCTTCCATTTAGCGTCATCGAGTGCTTCTTCGGCAGCAATGAGTGCGAATGCAGTTGCGGGGGACATAGTTCGTAATTCACTCTTGGCGAATTTGGCATTCAGATCCAATTCATTCGGACCATTCCCTCTTGGAATTTTTGCCGCTGCAAGTGAATAGAATGTTTGTACATCATTCTTTTCATTGATTGAATCAGCTTTAATAATTCATTTGGAGGTTAGCTCACCGATTTTAGATGGTAATTTCTCGTATTCCGGCAAGAGCAGCTTCGTAATTCCACACTTTCCATTTATGAGTGCATTCCAAGCATGTTTTACACCAACTCCTAAAGGGCATACTATTCCTAAACCCGTGACAACTACGCGTCGCCCATTTTTTCGCATGATTGACCAAAGCAGTATCGTAATTGTATGGTGCTGTGACCTTACTTAACACTACTGACGATGACTCGTGTCGTAGAAGTAATCCTCAAGATCAAATAATACTAAAGGCAAACTTTTTCATTTGATGAAAACGTGTTTTTTTTTATTTGATTTCAACATGGTACAGTGAATGTCTGAAATAGTGACAATCATTCATTCACACTCTTCTCATTACATCGAACATCGGAACTGTGTCTCTTTCCATCCGTCCGTATGACCGAGAAACGACTTACCGAAGCTAATTATCAAAAAACGTTTCATTAATTGAAATCGTATTCAAATAAAAATGATAAGGCAGTAAATCATCATTCTCTTCGAGAGTTCTAAATTAATTCACCCGTAGCATTCGAGTTATCACAGAAATTAGTCATTTGATTATCATCATCGAAATCGAAGTTGTTACAAATGAAGTGATAAATCAATGAATAGCGAAGTGGATGTCTTATAATTATTAATCTTAACATGGAGTCATCAGAATTGAACTTTAATCACAAACTTTTCACCGTATATCATAATATGTATTCAGGCACTAGGTGAACTTAATTTCCTATGGTATCAAAGTTTGTACTGAAAAAATGTACTCATGACTCGGACAATTATGATACTAAGGCACGCAATGTTATTATCGCCATGGTTTGCGAACAGCGCCAGCGCTCGTACTCCGTTTTATACCTTGATCTGAAAATAGACGACAATTAAAATTCACGATGAAATAGATACCAATAAAATTTAATATGATCAATTCATTCACATATAATTCCCGGCGATCGTTTCTCTCTGGCATTCGATGTCCAAGTCTGACATCTGATCCTTGCGCTGCAAGTACTGCGAAAGCTCTCAGGCATTTCGATGACTCCCATCCTAGGTAAAATTAAAAAAAATAACTAAGGGATTGATGATATCAATTCATCAGAGGAAATGGTGTCATACTCTTTGAATCGTTTTCTAGCCAAAGTCCGTTGTGTTGCAAATGAATATGACGAACGAGCTGAGTTTGGTCGTTCTGATCGTGCTTTTTTGATTTGTCGGTCATGTGCAATAATTTCCATTTTTTTTACAGGATTTTGAGCGAATAATTCCACGATACTTATTGATGCTGCATCACACTGAAAAGTCAATGGTGATGAAAAAGTTATGACAGTTATTCGGACGCCGATTCAAAATGTTACCTGGTGTTGTAGGCGTTTATGAAAATTCAACTCAGCCAATTCTAATGGCGCATCGACATGCAATTTCAACATGCAATGCAATGCTTCTTTATAAGTATTCTTCAGAGTGATTATCCGTTCAGTCCTCATCAATCTACGCACCAGATAACCGCGGGCATAAGCGTTTATTGTCGTGGCCGCGCGTATCTGTAGAATAAATAAGATTGTGTCAGTTGCGAAAATAATGTAATGATCGATTCAAATTTAAATGAATAGAAACTTACATGTCGCTGATCATAAGTGTATCCATTAGCTACTGGCACGAGGGTTGTATTGCTCTCCAATGGAAAAAGTTCACGACTTACATTAGACTTCCTCTTCTCACAACTTGGATTTAACCCCCCCGATCGACGTTCCCGAAGCGAAACATTCAGATTCAATGATATACTATCATCAGATTCGAATGAACTACCATTGATGGGACTTGTCTCTGGATCCGAGCGATTTTGCGTAAAATTAGAACATTTATTAGAATTTCGTGAAGTATTGCGGTCTATGGACTTCGGCAGTGAGATAGAATTGTACGTTGACGATTGATCTCCTCTGAGCTCATCATCAATCGATGATGACGCGATCTTTTTCGCAAGCAATGGTAACGCAATTCCTGGGAATGACTTCTCAATTTTCGAAAGAAGTATCAATTGTTGCTTTTGAAATTCTTGCTGCATCACAATTTGTTCTCTTTGTTGACGTGCCATCAGATCGGCCATCTGACGTTCGTGGGTTTTTTGAATTTCCTTGAATACATGCACTAATTTCTCTGAGACAATAACTGGCTTCAAGGTTTCGGAAGAACGTGATAATTCAGGCTTCGGCGTTGAAGACAAATCGAAACTTTTAGTCATTCTATTGTTATCTAATTGACTCATTTTTTTATTGCGTGGTGAAAATTTATTACTCAAAGCACCAAGACTACCACCGAACTTATTCGCTAAATTTCGATTCGAACTGTTTTCAATTGTTGCGGAATTTTCATTATCAGAATATCTAGATCCGTCCTTCGATGGACATTTTTCCATGGGACTATTGCCCTTATTGTCTTCGGAAGAGTTGTGAGCGAATTCTTTTGAGATGCTCGTTGGAATGCAATCAACGGATTTCGCTACATGATACTTAGTAGTCGATCGCACAGTTTTCGCACGGAAGCACTGATTTCTATCCTTATTATTTTCACAATCTGATACACTACTTCTCCTCAAATGAGAAGAAGTTCCAGGAGCTTGATACTCCCATTCAGCTTTAGCATCCATTGAATTCCATTCTCTTCTTTTGATGCCATCCGTTATGGTTGTAGGTATATAATCGTCCGTCGAATGTTCCAAATGTGCTAACAGCATAGGGCTTGGTGTGTCTAAGATATAAGAGCCTTGCCTAACTAATTTGGGAACTCCTTCTGCGGACTCAGCCAAATCGGTGGGATCCTCCTTATTCTCTGATATTTGGGTTGGCTCTACTGTAATTGGGACAATATCTAAAGTCTTTGGTACATTGGGCTTTGTTACATCTGATAACATATCCCCTGTATCAGTTCTAGAACAATCTGAAGAATTGGTAGATTTTTTGATGTTTGCGGCAATCTTGATGGTACCATCGTTCGAATATGAATTCCATGTGCCAGTTGACTCTGTATTCAATTCATTTTCAGCTGCTTCATGTGTGATGGGTGTATGTACAATAGTAACTCTGTTCGACTGCTCCTGAGCATACTCTATGTCGCTCGTTTCATCATCATGTATCTCATTAGACTCTTCATCTTTCATTCTATCTTCATTCATTTTAGTAGCATTTGTGATCCTCAATTTCTTCAATTTGTCCTCTACTGCTAGTGCCAGTTGTTTGTAATAGTTCATCTCAGTTCTTTGGTCTTCAGTCATCTATAGACAAGTTCATCAAATGAAAATATTCTTACATCCGGTTGATTCATTTTTTTCTGTTTGTTATAATAACGATGATTCAACTTACAAGCGGGGGAAGGATGGGCACCCCCCGAATTCTGATACAACTAACGTATGACTCCATGCTTGCATCGACTATTCAGTGGTCACCTTGCAAAATTGAAATCTGAAAGCGGCAAGAAAAAACCTTTGTAAACAAAAAACTATAACCAATTATCACAGATACAATGCCCAAAGAGAATTGTATGAAGGCTACGAATTTGTATCAAACACTTACTTATTTATTCTGAAACATAATTTGGTAGGAGTTTGTGCAGATGATACAACCATCAGTTTTTGATGATACATCTGATCGTATGCCAAATTTAGTGCATTAGAATGATGAAAAAAAAATATAAAATATGATCTGATTTCGAGGTTAGCCAGACAAACGAGGACGAGAAAGCGTTAGGCGCAAAGTTGGCGCCATTTTTAAATAAAAGTTTCTGCTTATGTAAATAATATATTTACATAGCCATACATATAGCCATTTTCCCATCGTTATGTTATGCGCAAATAATATAACAGTACTCATACTTACCGACTCGATAATAACTTAGTCCACATAACCTCAAATCCGCTCTCTGCAGTATCTCATTAGGATTCGCGCCGTCACATGTTTATATTGATTCATCCGCATCACATACAAAACTTGGATATTGTTGAGCCATCAATTATCTTCCAGTTTTCCACTGATAACATAATTCTATAAATAATACTCAAATATGCCGCAAGGAAAATTGAAAGTGAAATCCAAACTTCCATCTTTAGCGAAAACGAAACAGGGCAAAAATAAAAAAGGTCCACCAGTTCAACGTCGAATCAGTAAGTTATTGGGTCACTAATTGAGATCTTGGATCCATCTCAAACTCTGGTATATCCAAGTATGTCATATGATGTAGTTTCAACCGACTATTGTTGATCAATTATACTTCCAGATGCACCAATTCAACCAAAGAAAGCAAAGTTCCAAGAAGCGAACAAGTTAAAGAAAATCATGACGAAAACTGTGAATAGTGCGATGGAAGAAGAATTGCGGGAAAAAGTTTTGGATGGTAAAAAGTCGTTGACAAAAAAACAAGTGCCTACAACGTCTCAGAAGCAATAGAGTGTAAGCTGCTCAGTTATCTTATTTCTATATGATTAAAGAGTTGAAAAACAAATCCGTATTTATTTCAATGAAGAACCTGAAAATGAATATGGCTTGATTGAATATAGAAAGTTACATCAACATATTTCATAAACCTTCAAAGTCGTTTTATATTCAATAAAGCTGATTCACGCAATATAACTTTGTACAATAAAATTCAACATTCACATATCAAGTATCAACTGTCAACATGGCACAGCAGCTATAGATACAATAAATACATCAATAATCGATAGCTAAATCAATTATAAGTCGGGATTTTTCAAATCCTGCAACTGTACAATTACTAATATCCTATTGCATATATTTTCTTATTGTGCAACATTTCGAATATAAACGATGTAGAGAAGGTGAGGTCCTGCCTGAATCGTTAAATTAAATTTATTTTGATATATTATTTTTCTCGGACAGTCCAGTTTCCCAGTTTGAATCACATTGGTTAAGGCAGCTACAAATATGTTTTCCTCTAGGAGACATTGATATTTTGATCATTTCATGGTGAAGCAACCTGAAAATAATTCCACATGGTAGAACAAAACAAATTGAGAAGACCGGAATATGATAGAGTATTCAGTATCAATACACACCACTAAGAGATGGCCACTTTGTCTGTCTTTACTGATAGCAGGATTACTTCCTGTTGTTAACTCAATTGTTCCTTCTTTACCACTGACTAGTTTATGTGAGACTCTGAAATATTAACAATGTTGATTTCTGCTCTGAATGTCCCTTTGAGATAGATATGATCAAGTGTCTTACGTTTCTTTGTTAACGATGTTCAAAATATTAGGATTACGGGTGATATCAATAGCTTTGGTGAGTGCCTCGATGATATATGGTACTTCAAGAATCAAGTCACCCTTGAAAAAGAACAATTTCTAAAATTATAAACCTCTCTAACTTGCATTCCATCGACTACTAATAGAAATTACCTTATCTTTCTTCAACTCTGGGGGAATTCTCACGATTAATAAATTATCAGATTCGGCAGTGACTACTAGCTCTTTGATCTGTTCATAAGGAAGACGGTGCTTGAGCTTGAAAGGTTTCGCGGTATCCATGATATATACAGCCTTTTCTGTCAATATAAGAACTCTTTCACGAGCTTTATAGCCATGTCGATCATATTTGACAACAGGTGTAGCATATTTTATACTGTCACCATTTGGGAGAACATTATGAAGAAATGCTTGTTTGAGCGCATCGTATTCGTTTCCAAGACGTTCGTCCTGAAATTTCGGTCCTAAACTTTTGCTATATGATTTTTTCTTATTCTTGAACAAACTTTCGCCTAAAATTTTCAATTCGAAATGTTTCTTCTCAGCAGGTGAAAGTGACAACCGGTACTTTCTTGCTCTCCATCTTTTATAAATTATACGAAGATGCTCAGAAGCTTCTTGACAAGTTTCTGGGCATGGTGGCCAATAATCATTCAATACACCCTCTGGAAGATTTTTGGAGAGACGAATTAACCATCGGGACTTTGCTAATTCAATGAAGGAGGTATTCAAGCTTGTTGGTGGTCCGTTACGAGTGATGAATCCCTCAATAAAACGTCTAATCGTTGCAACAGCCTTTCGCCTCCTTTCAGCTTCTCTCCTCGCGCGCAATCGCCTTGAATATTTTTGGAAGATAATTGCAGCTTCCCGTATTTTCTGATATCGCCGTCGTTGCAGCAAACCTTTCCATTTGCTTTGGATTATTGCCGCTAAATCGTGTTTCTTCTTCTGGAAGGCATCTTCTGTGGCGAACAGAGTTTTGGGATAGCGAATGAATAATTTACTATTTCCCATTTGATATTCATCTTCGCCGTAATTGAGATGTGAAACAAGTATCTGCACACCCTCTTTCGGTGATCCAGGATATGATGGCCATGTTTTCGGACAAAGCGATTTATAACGTTGTAGGAATTGATCGTATGGTCTCCTATATGCAAAACCAGCACGTTTAACTCTCAAATTTTCCATGAGTCCAAGATACTTCACTTGATGTAGCACTATTTTGTCATTGAATTGTCCTGAGATTTTGAAATCATTCGGTTTGATGCAACGAATGTAAGACGGCTCCTTTCCCATAAGTATTTCCATCAGATTATTTAAACTATTCTTAAATTGGGTTATTGCAGTGTCAGGACGTTTCTTGCTCTTTAAGTCTTTAACATCAAAAATGGTCTTAGTAATACAATTTGTTGTGTTTAACATCACTTCACGTAAATCTCGAAACAATAGATCATTATTCTTTTCAAGGAATCCACGCACGTTGTAAGTCACACCACCCGCATAATGAATCAATCTGAATTCATCACGACCCATAGTTTTCTGTGTCTGAATATCAGCTTTCATATGACTGATGTAATGCGGATGACTGCTTAGATTCGCATTCATTTTTTCTAAAAAGCTTAGATCTGTCGGATCACCTGGACGCAGACATTCTTCATCCATCAGTGAAATGATTCCTTTGTGTTTTTCTTCAATCAAATCACAAATAACTTTATTATTGAAATAATCAACATGTTCCCAGGTGATGCCTTCTCTAGAATATTCTTCTTGCTCTGATCTCAATGTCAATTGGATGAATAATTGTTGCAATTTTTCATTACAAAAATTGATACAGAACTGTTCGAAGCTGTTTTTTTGGAATATCTCGAATCCATAAATATCTAAAATCCCCATGACACTAGTACGTGATTGAGTTCTTTCGGATTGCAATGATTTATTCAGTCGCGCTACAAGCCAAGTGAATAATCGATCGTAAACTGCTTTGGCTAATGCGTCACGCACGTAAATGGCGAGTTCCCGATTCAACGGTGATATTACAACATCACCTTGGGCAATAATAGTACGATGAGTGAAAGCTTTGGCCAATTCACGGACATCACAACCCAATAACTGTCGAAAATGATTGATTTATTTATTGGATTTTGGAAAACCTCATCGAAAGTGAGCATGGTACTTACTGCGGCAACTGCTTCAACAGACTCCGGCTTGAGAATTTGTGCGACGCCATCATTTTCAGTGAAACCAACGTTTCCCATGTGTAGAACTGAAGCAACAATTGCAAACAAACCGTCTTGTTCATCTTGATTTAATTCTACAGTTTGCATCGCATTAATCACACGCTTATACTGTGCCACATCATTAATTCCATCGATTGAGCCTTTCGATCCATTACTCAAGTAGTAATACGTGTCAAGATTTCGCTTGAGAAATAATTTTCGAAGAGTGTCGTCGTCCGCACCAGCCAGGAGTTGATAAAATATGTGAAAGTTTCGTTCCCCAGCGGATTGATCAACTACACGTGATTTCTCTAGGAGATAATTCAGAATTTTTCCACCAACAGGATCACCCTAGAGAAGGAAACCTTATTTTCCTTCTATATGAGTAAATGAGAATATAATTAAAGCCATTAAACTCACGTGAAAATCAAATTGGATGTCCATGTATTTCCCAAATCTTGATGAATTATCATTTCTGTTGGTCTTTGCATTTCCAAATGCTTCGAGCACTGGATTACTTCCTATAAGTTTCTCATTGACCGCTTCCACCTTCTTCTGGTGACCAGTTGCAGCGGCGATGAACTCTAAAACTTTCTTTGACGCCTCAGTTTTTCCAGAACCGGATTCTCCTGATATCAGAATACACTGGTCACGATTTTCATTCGTCAACGAACGATACGCTGTGTCAGCAACGGCAAAACTGCAAGAGAAAAGACGTGCAATTATATATATATATATATATGTACAACATAACTTATTGCACCTCGGATAGGAACAAGTTTTATTTTTATGTGGATGGTATTGCTTACATGTGCGGTGGAGCTTTGAAAAAGTTTCGCCGTTCATAATATTCAATCGTCGTTGCATCATAAATAGGCAATGTCTTGTAGGGATTTACAGATACGAGTACTGGCCCAATATAAGTCTGCATAAACATACGAAACGTGAATTGATGGGATCTCATTGAAAAAAAACAATAAAAGAAATTATTTACTTACATAAATGATATTTTCACGAAAGCGCTTCCGCAAGTTGTCAATAAATGCCTGTTCACTCTGGATGTCCTCAAGAAGTACAAAATCTTGGACACCCACCCGGTCACGTTGATGAAGGTCGTGCTCCATACTGCCACCACAGAGTGTTGGCGGTACAGGTTTTTCCAAATTATTCTCGTCTTCCCTATGAATATGTAAAGTAAGTACTCAATAAATCACGTCAAAAGAAAATATCTATCTATTGAAATCATATTTAATTTTAGTTTTTGTCTAATTGCAGGTGTGGTTCTGATTGAAAGTTCGACCTCGCCAGGCACATGATAAGCCGCAGATTAGATATCTTTACATTGATGGTAACTCAAATACTGTTCAATATTGATTTTAAGTACATGACCGTATGGGAACGAAGCATTCAACGAAATCATTTATTTGCATTTTTTATTAACGTTTCCCCCTCTTGTGTTGTTTTTTTTTTTTTTTGCTTTTCGCTAATCGACTTAGTTCCACTTCGTACTCTAACGATCCAAATAGCAACGCAAGATAACTTACCGCATAGTTCTTAACTTAACAACACTCAATTAAATTATTTTATGCACGTGAAGAAACAATTATCGCTACACTAAACAGTTCAAAAATATCTGATTCTTAGGGCCTGATTCTTCCGATACGTTTGAACGGATAGATTTAGCCGTACTTTACGCTTCAAGATATGTGGTGCAAATGAATGTGATCTGGCATCGACAGTAACTCAGATAAGATTAAACTATCTCAAACGTTGTTTTTTTATTCGTTTTATTATGTTCTTTAAAATCAGTCTTGTATAGCACACGTTTTGATTGATGCTATCACTGTTATACCATTCGCAAGCAATCGCATGTATTTAACTTTTCCTCATGTTTACTTCTGAACGTGGCAGATACTACTGACTGTAATGACTATTGACGATACACAATCGAACTGTAGATGGTAATTAACTTATAATCTCCTTGTGTGAGACGAAATTTATACTAAACGAAGACAGTTGTCTTTTAGAGGCGGGGGAGATAACGGAAAGCACGCGCACCATTGTTCATTGTGTAAAGGGACTTCCGGCTTTCAAAAGATGTCTGGAAAGCTATCGTTAAATTATTCGCTTGAGAAATTTATCCCATGAGACAATTCCACCACACATCTTCAAACCCCTTTACTTTCTCATGCATTTTGGAGTGTACGTAACATAATTCAACGTCGTTTTTCACTTCGACGCTTTTCTCGTAGCATTCGCTTTTTTTTCTCCTCTAGATTTGCTTCTTGAAAACCCAAAGCCGCGAAGAGACGTGTGTTGTGTTAATAATAGAATAAAGTGTTATTTCGGCGATAGAAGGCCCGTCGAACTCTTCGCCACGGTCATGTCTAGATTCCATGTGTGCGTGTATTTATATAGGACTGTTAAATCCATAAACTCGCGTTGGATGATTTAATATGGCAGTTTGATGGCACCAAGGTTGCACGGGTCACCAAAAACGAGAATCACTAACCGGTTTTTTCTTCCAGTGACTAGAGGTTGACTCATATTTTTGTTTATCCCTCTCGCCCTCTCAAAAGGGAACCGCCTCCATTATATTGCGGGAGTATTCTAGTCTGCAAGGCCACTTTCAAGGCGATTTTCAGGATTGTTCATGACACATCGAATTATCAGATATTACAGTGGGCACCAACACATATTTTCATATATTTTTTGCAACACTAAAATAGGACATGTTGATAACTCTTATCAACTTTGGGGTTTTTGTCTATCTGAGAAATTTTTTAACAGTAGTCCCGCAGTACTTTATATTCCATTCCACAGTCATTCAATTCATTATTCTACATATTACGAATACAACTGTTATTATACCAAAAATGAAACAACTGTTCATGATTGTTTTCCTTTTTGTCTGTAACAGATGTATTTCTCTGTAAATCGACATACTTTACGAAGTCGTATTGTCTGAATTGTTCTGACACCAATGGTTGCTACATCGCTATGTCAAATGAACGAAAGCACCACGATGTGTGAGACAATTCTCACTGACATTATAAGCAACGAGGATCACTGTGACATTTACAACTAATAACAATTGTCAGTCGTGCGCATCAGTTCTTTCGTTCATCATTAATACGCAGTGATATATATTTTTACACTTGTGTTATGTAGATGAAAGGGCTCGTGAACAAAGGAACACCTCCATGCGACATGCATCATTGCACCAGGTTAAATCGGGAATAATTTTATATTACTTTTCATGGTGTATGAAATAGAGAAGTTAATTGGCTTCTCGACTTCAATTGGATCGGTTCTTGGAAACAAAATGAACCTATGGAGCCTGCATCAAAATCTGTGTTGAGTTCATAGAATGAATATAGAAACATGCATATGTAGAAGGAAAATGGTACGCTCATCTGTCTGAACAGTTATTCTCTGCAATAGTTCTACAGTAAAATTTACGATTCAACAATTTACCATTTTCTCTTTTCACTCTCAGCGGGTTCGAGTAAGTGAGATTACGTGGCTTTGTTTTACAATCCATAAGACTACAGAGATCATGCATGAAATCGGTTATGAATAGTTTACAAAACATGAAAATAGAGGATCACAAATAAGGATGAAATTGTGAAAAAAAAGGGCAATTGGTTCTAGACAGGTCCTGTGTCTGCGTGACATTTACTCCAAAATATTAATGACATGACCTTTTGCTATGACAACTAGTTCATGAAAATTCCGTCCTTGGTGAGTGTTTACCCTCAATTATCATAAACGTAACGCACTTTATCAGTAGAGGAAAAGATAAGAAAAAAGGAAAAAAAAAGTTTTAAAGAGCTCTCCCTCGTTCTTTGAATGTTGACTTAAGTTGGAATAAAAAGCGAGAGTATGATCACTGCAGTCGAAATAGAGAGAAAAGTCAGCGAGCCATGACTCACGCTCTCCAGATGTATCCGATACATCAATTAAACTTCTCTTCAATGCCGATTCACAAACAAAAATGCGCTATCCGATTAAACTTTCTAACATTACTTACAATAATCGTGTTAGGCTTCACCAGCCGCACTCTTCGGTAATAATAACTCTTTGTAATTGTTCCAGTCATCTGGCGAGTCAAATGCAAATGAGAATACAAATGGAAGTAGCGCGCAGACCCGCCTGGAAAGGTCCGCGACCTAGCAAACGTGGCCAGCGACCAGGCTTCACTGAAGGAGAAAGGAGAATGACCACTGAAGAAATAAAAAAAAAAGAATAATGCAAGACACACAGAGTGAAACCAGAAGAGCGAGCAGAGGGTCAAATACACGGTGGAAAAGAGTATGCAGACCCGTATTGCGACTTGAATATCGTCGTGTACGCGCACGTTGTGTGCCACGACGTGACTAACACGAGAGATCGAAACGCGCGACCATGAAGGAACCAAAGCAAGCTGCCCCACTCGTTTTCTTTTACAACCATGAAGACGATCATGGAAATATAGAGAAGGAGAAACATAGAACTCAAATGGCTACTAAAATATAATACCTCTCTCTATGCCACAGTATTTTTACGAGAGGTGTATGACTCCATGTCCTCATTTTCCCTCTCATCATTTTCACTCTCGGATTTATTCAATGAAACTCGCCATTTCCAATGAGCATTACTTTTTTTTATCTATCTTTTCCATACCAGGAAGCATAACTAAATTTTCAAATTTATGGCAACGGAAAATGAGGGTGGATAAGAAGACATTATATAGACAGTTGTTGGGGAGAGGGAAAAGCACGAGGGTCAAGTCCAGCAAAGTGGCGGCAACCCCTTTGGTCAGCATGAGCAATAATGACAGTCTGATGTGCGCGTGCACTCGCCTCACACGAGTTTTTCTGCACCCTCAAGCGCGACTTTGCTACTCGTTCTCGCACACGATAACGACGAACATATACATGGAATGAATTCAATATTAAATCCGAGGAATTATATTGTAAGTATATATCATAACAATATACGAATAATAACATCGTAAATTTTTTTTCTGATAGAACATTTTTCATATTGCTTTTATGAACATTGTTGAATTGAAAAGCATAGGGGTGACGAATGGTGCTGGTGAAATCACCGTCTCCGCAGCGAGGCGATAGTCAACGGTCTAAGAATCAAACACAGAAACAGAGTGATCCATTGCGTCGATCGCGCGGCATCAGTCCTGGCGAACAGCCGATTCGTTCACGGGGTAATAGTCCTGGCAAAGCATCATCCACGAGCTCTAAAACGACATCACCATCACGTTTCAAGAGATCCAGGGGTTCGGAGTTAGTGATAAATTATTTTCAATACATTCTCAACAAATGTGATTTGCTCAAGTGATGAGTTTTTTTCCCACAATCGATTATTTGGCCATCAAATAACTGACAGCTTTCTATCTGTTAGGCAAATATTGAAATGAGTGGACATAAGCAGCGTTAAGAGATCTAGGACACAGATAAAATACAGAACAACATGAGTTAAAGTGTTGAAGACAGACAGTGTAGTTTGCCTTTGGAAAATTCACGCATAGAGTTCCTGATCGGAATTGATCACGAATAAGTCCCGGTCGTTAGAATGAATTAATTGACGGCATATTCGATTTTGAAATGTCAAACAAGGCGAGTACCGCCAGGTTTTCCGATCATTAGTTTGTGTTTAGGATTATTTATGCAAAGCACTTCCAAATTATCGACCACCATCATTATGAATTAATTGACTGAATGTTTAAATGTCATACATTTGTGAAAGCCATTACGACAAGAGGGATTAGAAGCCCCTCCACTTCGCATGGCATCCCTAGCTATTTACTACTTAGTAATGGAGGGAAAATGAAAAAAAAAAGATAAATGATACACGGTATACTATATGTTCACCATCGATCGCGAGACCTTGCCCGCTCGTATGCGGTTCACCAAGGATCGATATTAGAATGACTATCTTTGTGTTTACATATACCACTTCAAAACTAATCGAATTTGTTATCTATTGCGTATGTACATAGGTGAACATGCAGTCTGCGTAACGTCTCATTGGATGACACAAACGTTTAGCGTAATTTGTTCAAAGAAAGAAGAGTAGGACGAAAAAAAAGGACAATAATACTCATGGTCAGCAATATTTATCGTAATATGCAATTTCCAATGGATGACTAACACGCATGTTAACAACACAATATTTTGTGCGATAAGCAATCATGAATCGTGCCCTCTATTTCACTACATTATGTCTCACGGCCGATTTCGGACGGTTTTGTGACGCAACGAAATAATAATGCGGGCCTACTTGCACAATGTAACATTTATTCTACCTACCTTAGTAAATGTTTTCACTGTATCTATGTACATATAAGCAATGTATATGTTGAACCATACGTAATTTTTTTCCGTGACGAGTAAAATACTATTGAAATACATTATCTGATCATGCAATTGGCAGATACACGCTTCGGCTAGCTCGTGCATTAAGCGTAGAATAAAACGGAATAGCTTGTTCCAATATTTAGACGAGCACCTGCAGACAATGCGTCAGCTGTCACTTGGACAATGGAATGAAATTTTCCCTTCTATCAACAGCACGAAGCGCAGATTCGTTTATCGACATTTAAAACAGATTATCCAGGGGTTCAAGGCACGCGTTCAATCGTTTATTGAGGTGAATTCATCGAATCCGAAGGAGTCGCACGCGATATTTTCCCCGTCACGTTTCGAAGCTGATGTACTTTGCCGGATCGTTGAATAATTAAAAACAAAGAGTTGTAACATCACATCAACTTTCGGATTCATTCTTAGTGAATCGATTTCAACAGTAAACGCCTTCGTTTGATTGAGTTGAAATATAAATTGTATTATATAGCGCTAACGAGTTAAGTATACAGATGGCAGCGAGTTGGTCATATGTGCGTGAGTTAAAATAACTTTTCCCCGCACCCGAAATAACTCTATTTTTTTTTCTCCTTCTCATTCACATTCATTTTTCTCGTGTTCAGCTTTTATGATAAATATAAATGTATATGTTAATGTATATACTATATATAGTTTTGTATCATTAGTCAACCACGACAAAAAGGTTCGTGAAAGCTCTAAAGAATAACGTCATTGAGATTTTAATATCTGAATAAAAGCCCGAGGGATCTTCTTCCATCGATTCAGATAGCAGGGAAAGTTGCAACGCGGCAGTTTATTTGAGCGGTTTGGCCGTTGGCACAACAACCTTCACCTGTTATGACTTTGCGTTATTTATATCAGTTTTTTTTTATTGTTTTTTTTTATGGAACCATCAGTGACTGTTGTTTGAAACTAATCATAATTTTTGTTATTTGCAGATCCGGTAGTATTGAACGGCTGTGTGATGGTGATAGGACCATAGTAGCGTCGAAGCATCTTGTACCTGAAGACAATATCAATGTCGTGGTACGTGTCCGACCACTCAATAATAGAGAAATCAAAGCTGGTGATGATTATGCCATCCAACTACCTGGAGATGGCCAGATACAATGTGAAGCACTCTCTGGAAGTAGTAGTGAAAAGAAAACGAAGCATTTTTCTTATAATGTTGTTTTCGAACCGGCCGCGAGCCAAGAGGACATCCTTCAATATTCTGGGATCAAGAAACTTATTGAAATGGCAGTGGAAGGTTTTAGCTGTACGGTATTCTGCTATGGACAAACAGGAAGTGGCAAAACGCACACACTTACCGGTCCACCTGGCCTGGTAACCTTTTCATTTAATTCTGCATTTTTGCAATTGATCTATCTCGGCAGAAATTTATGCAAATCATTTTTCTGACGACTATTTCACTATAGTGATTGATTTTTCTGATATTCCGCTACACAGTTTGTCAAGATGAATCCCTACTCGGAAGATCATGGACTGGTATTCCGGTCATTTGTCAATCTGTTCAAATTACTCCAAGAACGGAAAGAGTGCAATTTTATCCTGAAGGCTTCCTTTCTCGAAATTTACAATGAAAAGATTATCGATCTCTTGAATCCAGGAAACTCCAAAAAATCGTTGGCTGTGAGATGGCGTAAAAAAACTCGAGGATTTTTTGTTGAGAATCTCTTCACTGTTGAATGCGAAGAGCTTGACGATTTACTAGCTGTATTAGAAGAAGGTAAATAAGATCGCTGGTATTTGTACTTATCTATCACTTATCTATTATGGCACAAAAATTTGAACTGCACATTGTCATGATCGCTCTGACGTATGAGCGTACTTGAAGAGTATATGAAAATTGTCCTCGTAGGTATGAAAAATCGGGCAGTTGGTGCGCACAATATGAATGAACATTCAAGCAGGAGTCACACAATACTGACTGTACACATAACATCTGAACAACAAATGGAGAATGGTGTTTTCATTACAAAACAAGGAAAAATAAATTTCGTTGACTTAGCTGGTAGCGAAATGACAAAAAAAACTCAAAGTGAAGGTAAAACACTGGAAGAAGCAAACAATATAAATAAAAGTCTCATGGTTCTAGGTGAATATGGTTTTGAATTAAAGAGATGACATATCAATGTAACAATCTCATTGAAAATCACATTAATACGGTGATTCATTCTTAGGCTATTGTATAGCGTCACTGAGCGATGGAAAGCGCAAAAGTGGTCATATCCCCTATCGAGACAGCAAACTCACTAAACTTCTGGCTGACAGTCTAGCAGGGAATGGCGTCACATTGATGGTAACTTTTTTCACCTCTACCAGTCATAAGTTCTATTCGATTTCGGTTTCATCCAAAGAGCAAAATATCGAATCGAATCAAATTACCCGCAACGGTTAATTATTAATGACTATCAAACATAATGAATTCAACTACTCTTTAAAGATGCAATGAAAGAATGTATCTAGATTAAGAAGGAAGAATTGACGTGGGATACACTAAACAGAGAACTTACATTCTTTCAGATCGCTTGTATATCTCCTGCGCGCTCAAATTCGAGTGAGACCCTAAATACACTAAGATACGCAGCAAGAGCCAAAAGAATTCGCACAAAACCAATTGTAGTGATGGATCCCAGGGAAGCATTAATTTTAAGTTTGAAGCGTGAGGTCGGTGCACTTCAGATGGAGAACGATCACTTGAGAGCAGCTCTTCATATAGATGCTGAAGCGCAAAGTCCGAAGCGCTCCGAATCACAACAAGAAAAATATCCTCTCGCTAGTACTCCACTTCATGTAGATCTAGATAAATTAGCAGATTTAGACAAACCAGAAATAAGTCAATTATTGAGATCTTATATCGCTGAGAATGAAGCATTACGTCGTGAATGTGGTGAACTGTATTTAACGCGAGAGCAAGTGATACGCGATCAAGAACTTGTTTGTCGTGAGAATGAGAGATTGCTGAAAAAGTTGGAAGATGTCAATTCGTAAGTGAATTTTGTATTTTTACAGTTACAATCATGGAAAGTTATAAAATTAATATTCCACATTCTATAGAGTTTGCTGTCGCTCACCCATTATACCCGCACGGTCGACTTACTCAGCAGAAATGTTAAACAGTTCACAGAACGAAGATGTTCCGGGGGCTACAAACATCTGGACTAATCCTAATGGCGACACAGACGCAATACAGCGACGAGTCATGTCGAAATCGCAAGGGTCACCGATGCCTGAGAAAGTTCAGAAGGAACTGGACAAACGAATTGTTGGTAGCTTTGGTAATATTGCCGAGGCATATCGAGATAAGAGTCACCATCGTCGCTATAACTCTTGGGACAATGTGAACGGTGCAGTCGGTAGTCCTGATCGAAATTTTTCACCAGTTGAGGGGAGCCAGTGAGTTCAATGGTAATCGTGGTTCAGTGACTAGGATAAATGATATATTAATTAATGAAATTCCAGGAACAAGAAGTCTGTCCTGCGAAGAACGTCCACTGTCCCCGAGGAGATGAATATCAAATCTGCAAGTGTGCTTGGTGAACCAGTAGCTCCAATTCCACATTCACTGGATGGCACACCTGACTCTATGCTGAGTGGACTTTTAATCGATGTACACGGTTCAGCGCCGAACACTGGAGAATCCAGTAAACCAACAACACCATTCCCAGGTATATCACGGCCATCATCGCCTCTTGTTTCGAGAAAGGAAGATCGGGCTGTCCACAGAGCTTTCGGTAGCCCAGTATCACTCGATCACGATGAAGGTCACTTTTAACTGAAGATAAGAAACATCTAATATGGCCTACGTTAGGCTAATTGATGGGACAGTAAATTCAAATCCTATGCAATGATGATGATTTTTCTTCAGATTGAATCTGTAAAAAATACACAGGTTCTTTCTTAGACAATTTCTTTCAGGTGTTTGAAAATAGGAAATGTGAAGTTATTCACACCCAGATCTCATTTATCCCCGCTGTAACTTGTATGTTTGTATTTAGGAATGCCAAAAATCATTATTTTGACGGGCTTTTTATGTAGGACAAACAAATCATAATATTCCAATAAAGTAAATGATGTCTTTGAATGCAGTATAGTGAAATAATATGATTCATTCGAATGACTGCGATGACCTCAATCTTGAACACGGATCCCATGTGAATAATGTCATCGCTATAAATATTGCTACGGTCGTAATAAAAATTCAAAGCATGCATTTACATGTTTATTATTCATATGTGTTTGAATGTAGCCATCATATCCAAAATCTTACGAGCTTCGTTTATTTTCTCTTCTTCTCATCACACCACTAAATAATTCGGCTCATAAAAATTGCTCATGTCACCCCTCTATCCAAATTGTCCGTCTAAATGATTGTCCATATCAGCCCGAACGTGGATATGGAAAAAAGAAAATTCTATTCTTGTTTCCCGCCTCGTGTCAGATCAAAATGTAGTTGCGAAGATATCTGCACAGCATTCTTTGAATACCAAAAATTCCTCACCAGCAACAAATTCATGAACCAAATGAAATTTTAAACGCTCAAACAACTCCAAAGATTCCCGCCTATCAATCTCCACCGTGCATGTGATTTTATCGTCAGAGCACAGCACTCAATCCACTAAAGCTCATATATGGGCATCATCGGACCAAAATATCACGCATCATGAATGACGCAGATGTCCTACATTACCATCCGAACCATCCGACATGTTAGTTTTATCAGTGAATAGTTTCCGTACTGATTGTACAAAAGTCATCGTCGTTTCATCAGTTCGACAATAGAAACAAACCAAAAAAAATCGTACAAAATAACGTCGTCAATAACATAACAGCTAGCGATAAATACATGAAAATATTGATGAACAAAATTTCACAGTGACTGGGAAAATAAACTGAAGCCAAAGCTGCATATCATCATACATTCTATACTATTACTATACATGAATATCCATACTGTATAATAATTGTATAGCTGCGTGTACGCTGCTGCCGGTTGGCGGACAAAAGGGGCGACACGAGGTAAGCAACGAGACACCACACAACACACAAAGAAACGCAAGTGTGGGGTACAAACAATCACGTAAATATAATTCGCCCCAAGAAGGCATACGAGAAGCTTGAAAAGAAGGTTATAAATTGTGGCGAGGATTTAAGGTAGGAATAAAAGAATCGAAGAGAGTCAAAAAACGGCACTCCTGTGATCCGATGTCTAGTGCTGAGGTGGTGGAGAGTTCCGTTGACCCCCCAGCCAAGAAGCGACGCGTTGCTGCTACGACGGGAGGTGGCGACGAATTCGCGGTTATTGCAGCTATGGCGAAGAATGGCTCAAGCTCTAAGACACCAGGTGACATTGATGAGGGTCTCTACTCACGACAACTTTATGTTCTTGGTCATGATGCTATGCGCCGTATGGCATCATCAGATGTTCTTATATCAGGCCTCGGTGGACTTGGTGTCGAAATAGCCAAAAATGTTATTTTGGGTGGTGTCAAATCTGTTACGCTTCATGATAACAAATCGTGCCGCATGGCCGATCTTGGATCACAATTTTATCTTACCGAAGCCGATATAGGAAAAAATCGTGCAGCAGCATGTTATCAACGACTATCTGAGCTCAATAATTATGTGCCAACAAGATTCCATGAAGGAACACTTGAAGCTGATTTTATTAAGAAATTCAAAGTTGTTGTTCTGACGGAAACGCCATTGGAAGAACAATTACGTATTTCAGAAATGACTCGCAGCAACGATATTGCATTGATAATTGCAGATACTCGTGGTTTATTCTCACAGGTATTTTGTGATTTTGGACCAGCATTCCATGTAGTTGATACTACTGGTGAACCACCGGTCAGTGCAATGGTTGCCAGTATATCTCGGGATGTTGAGGGTGTTGTTACTTGTCTCGATGATACACGCCATGGCATGGAGGATGGGGACTTTGTTTCTTTCTCGGAAGTTCAAGGAATGATTGAATTGAACAGTTGTGAACCGAGAAAAATCAAAGTACTCGGGCCCTATACTTTTTCGATTGGTGATACATCAACATTCACTGAGTATGAAAGGGGTGGCATTGTAACACAAGTGAAAATGCCGAAAACTATCAGTTTTAAACCTCTCGTTGAATCCATAAAGACACCGGAATATTTAATTACTGACTTCGGTAAATTCGATTATCCGGAGCAATGTCACCTGGCATTTTTGACTTTACATGATTATGTGAGAGCCAAAGAACAATTGCCTCGCCCGTGGAATCAAGATGATGCTACGGAATTTGTTCAGATGGCTGAGGCTACCAAGAGTAAATACGGTCTCGACACTGAGATAAATAAAGAACTGTTGGAAACGTTTGCAAAGGTGTCTTCCGGTGATTTGAATCCAATGAATGCTACTATTGGTGGAATCGTTGCTCAAGAAGTGATGAAAGCTTGTTCGGGTAAATTTTCACCAATTTTCCAATGGCTCTACTTTGATGCAATCGAATGTTTACCAGCTGATCGTTCAGAAATAACAGAGGAAGACTGTACCCCAACTAATTCTCGGTACGACTCACAAGTGGCTGTTTTCGGTCGTAAATTCCAATCGACAATCGGCGGTCTCAAATACTTTGTAGTTGGTGCTGGAGCAATCGGATGTGAATTATTGAAGAATTTTGCTATGCTTGGAGTTGGTGCCGAAAATGGTTGTGTCACAATAACCGATATGGATCTTATTGAAAAATCAAACTTGAATCGTCAATTTTTATTCAGGCCAACTGATGTGCAGAAAGCAAAATCTTCCACAGCCGCACGCGTTGTGAAAGCTATGAATCCGAATATGAATGTGATAGCACATGAGAATCGAGTTGGTCCCGAAACTGAAAAAGTATATAATGATGAATTCTTCGAGGTACTTGATGGTGTGGCAAATGCTTTAGACAATGTTGATGCGCGCATCTATATGGATCGACGATGTGTTTACTATCGCAAACCTCTACTTGAATCGGGTACACTCGGGACCAAGGGTAATACTCAAGTGGTTGTACCATTCCTCACTGAATCATATAGCTCTTCACAAGATCCGCCAGAAAAAAGTATACCTATTTGTACCCTGAAAAATTTCCCGAATGCTATTGAGCACACACTCCAATGGGCACGTGATAACTTTGAGGGTCTATTCCGGCAAGCAGCTGAGAATGCTGCTCAGTATATCAGCGATCCACAGTTCATTGATAGAACTCTCAAACTACCTGGTGTTCAGCCACTAGAAGTGTTAGAATCAGTCAAGACTGCACTGGTTGATGAAAGGCCAAAAACATTTGCTGATTGCGTGGCCTGGGCACGTTGTCATTGGCAAGAGCAATATAAGAATCAAATTCGTCAGCTACTATTCAATTTCCCACCAGATCAAGTAACATCTAGTGGCCAGCCGTTTTGGTCTGGTCCTAAACGTTGTCCAGTTCCACTGGAATTCGATGTCAACAATCCACTCCACTTGGATTATATTGTAGCTGGAGCAAACTTGAAGGCAGCAGTGTATGGATTGCCATTCAACCGTAATCGAGAGGAAATAGCTAAGATTGTTAGCACAGTCGAGGTCCCTGTTTTTATTCCAAAGTCTGGCGTGAAAATTGCTGAAACTGATACACAAGTGCAAGTATCCAATGGAAGTGGAAATATTGACCATGAACGTCTGATTCAGTTGCAAGATGAATTACCGAAACAACAAGAATTGCAGAGCTTGGTTATACATCCACAAGAATTTGAAAAAGATGATGATAGTAATTTCCACATAGACTTTATTGTGGCGGCATCAAATTTACGTGCTGCGAATTATAAAATACCAGCAGCTGACAGACACAAGAGTAAACTCATAGCTGGTAAAATTATTCCTGCTATAGCAACAACAACATCAGTCGTTGCTGGTTTAGTTTGTTTGGAGCTCATAAAATTGGCACGCGGTATTAAGGATTTGGCTTTATACAAAAACGGTTTTGTCAACCTTGCACTGCCATTCTTCGGATTCTCCGAACCCATTGCTGCACCCAAGCTCAAATATTATGATATTGAATGGACTCTATGGGATCGATTCGAAGTTGAGGGTGAATTAACTCTTAAAGAATTTTTGGATTACTTCAAGGACCGCCATAATCTCGAAGTGACAATGCTATCACAAGGCGTTTGCATGTTGTATTCATTCTTCATGGCTAAGCCCAAGTGTCAAGAACGCATGGGGTTACCTATGTCAGACGTTGTGAAGAAAGTATCAAAGAAAAAGCTCGAACCACATGTGCGAGCACTCGTATTTGAACTTTGTTGTAATGATAAAGATGGAGATGACGTCGAAGTACCATACGTTCGTTACACCTTGCCTTGACTTCAGCAGAAATCTAACTCGCATAATCGAAAATACCTACTCAACTGATTAGTCCATAGTCATTTCTACAAATTTCTATTTTACAATAAACTTGTAACTGGAGAATAAAGTGAATAGCATCATGTATTTATGGCCGACACGTTACAACAGCTAACTGGCCGCTCCATTTTTTCTTTTCACTGAGATTCATCGGGTCTCCCATGGATTTCAATACTACAATTTCTGAAATGCTTCGTATACAACAGCTTTGCTCAGGCTAACGAACGGATCTGGAACTCGATAAAGAAGTTTTTTTTGTGATAAACACGTCCCATGCTCTGGCTGACCATTATATGTATAGATTCGAATGTAAATTGATGAAATAAAATTGCTGGAAAAATTATCAGGCACAGCTGGATTACACATGATTGTGATTCAATAATTGCAAAGATGCATATATCGTTGAATGACGAATATAGATAACATTCTGGAGTAGTTGAGTGTGAACGATTATCTTGCCTAAGTTTTTTTACCATTGTTTGTCACGTTCAAATGGACGGCGTATAATTTCTTTTATGAACATTTATAACATTTTAAAATGTTTATCTTGTCGGGAATTCTTCGTTTTGTGATAGTCATAAGTACTCTAATTCTACGTTCCTTGTAAGAATCAGCATGCATGGAAAAACCAAGTGATCAATAAACTATCCAAAAAGCAACAGATGAATTATTGACGAAATTGTTATACGTTCAGGAATTGGACAAATTGCATTTAACATTGTAAAGAAATGAAATGTTTCGGGACAGTTTTTTGAAGTAATCGATTACATTTTAGATTGCATAGAAATGAATAATATTTTGTTTATTCTAGAGTAATATGAATATTTATTCTATAACCTATAATCAAACAAGATAAATAGATGTGTTTGGATTGCATTCAAAAATAAATACAATCAAATGAACGAACTTTGTTTTTTATTCCTTGAATGATCAATTTGCTGTAATATACTTAAGAATAATCTATCATTCTTGCTGATCACACAGTCTATTGTCACGTTCATGATTGTTGATTTGTGTGTTGGGTAACAACAGAAAATTCTTCCGTTCAAAAAGTATATAAATAAACGAAAGTAGGAAAAAAAATTGTGCAGTGAATTTGCCAAACACACAACTACAATCTTTCCCGCCAATTTTTTCAGGCGGGAGCGTTACTTTACAAAGTAATTTTTTTTTTGAGGTTATCGAAATGGCACAACGATCTATAACGTAAGTTTGTCATCTGGAATTATCAGAAGTTTTTGTGTTCCATCAGAGATCATTAATTGTATTTCAACAAAGATAGATTTAAATTAATTATTCCATGTGGAACTAAGTTTTTTCTACTCGATAGGTCTTTTTTTGCGAAATCTGGAATATCAACCAAAACAAATAGCACCGAGACTAGGTACGTCATGAAAGAATAAAATTTTTGTCAAATGATTAATTTGCGAAACGTAATCGTGCGTGCATCTGCACTAAACTATCATAATCAACAACAATTGATGACCAAAACATTCCCCTTTTTTAATTATTTTTTCAATCGACTTCGTATCAGCAGTCAGAAAAAAAATGATGAAACAACTGAAGGCAAGAGAAAACGTGAGAATGCAAGTAGTAGCACCAACAGCAGTCCAGGGTAAAATAGATATTCTTTTTTTGCTGTATTATGAATCAGTATGAAAAATGAGATTCATTTGAGTGACCTTTCCATTTCTACATAGATCACCTCCAGCTAAGAAATTGGATACATCTAACACGAAGGCCAAGAAGATTTCACCGTCCTCTAAATCAGCAGGTAGTTGTCTGTATTCTATCAAATATATTCTAGTTCGTCCAGTTGTTCATTTAAAGAATTGATGTAATCTGATATCTGGAACCAAATTGTAGGAAAAATCCGAGATAAAAGTACTCAGAACAAATTAACATTCGGGAGCCCATCCAGTAAACAAAACTCTTTTAATGAGAAAACTAATGATTCAAAGGGACCGACTAAGACGAAACCGTCGAAAAAACGTGCAAGAATTATAAGCAGTGGATCGAGTGATGATGACGTTCATCTACCACTACCCAACAGTCCTCATAAAGCTAACGAAGCAAGCAAAAGCTTGAGTCCTGTACGTGAAAAGTCGGCTACGTCATCAGTATTTGATGCAGATACGGAACCAGATTCTGATCAGCAATCACCAGTCACCGTTAAAACACCAAAAAAAAATATATGTAGTTTTTTCACGTCAGGATCTACAAAAACCAATTCGGATGATACAGGTCTTCCTGACAAAAAGAAAAACAATATAGAATCATATAATCCGAGTATGAGTAAATATGATCCAGTTGATGATGCCTGTTGGAAATTGAATGAGAAAACTCCGTATATTGCGCTTACACGTACATTGGAATTGATTGAGCAAACTAGCTCGCGACTGAAAATTATCGAAATCTTATCGAATTATTTCCGTTCAGTCATTGTTCTCTCACCAAATGATTTATTATCAAGTGTGTATTTGTGCTTGAATCAACTAGCACCAGCATATGAAGGTCTTGAGTTGGGTATTGCAGATACAACTCTCATCAAAGCTATTGCACAATGTACTGGTCGAACTCCAGCTCAAATAAAGGCAGATGTCCAAGAGGCTGGAGATCTAGGAATTGTTGCTGAAGGCAGCCGCTCGAATCAACGCGTTATGTTCCAACCTGCGCCATTAACTGTTGGAAATGTTTTCATGAAGTTGAAAGAAATCGCACAAATGACCGGTCACTCATCAGTTGGTAAAAAAATTGATCGGATACAGTCTCTGTTTGTGGCATGTCGATTCACAGAAGCTCGATATCTCATACGATCATTGGCAGGTAAACTTCGAATTGGTTTAGCTGAACAATCAGTTCTTCAGGCATTAGCACTGGCTTGTACAATGACCCCACCGAATCAAGAGCGCCCTCCCAAAATTTTAGATGCCAGTAAGAAAAAGTCGAGTGACGAATTTAAAACAAAATACGATGAAACAGCACTCATCATTAAAACCACTCATTGTGAGTGTCCGAACTACAATTTAATCATTCCAGTTCTTTTCGAAGAAGGAGTGGCAGCACTCCCAGAAAAATGTAAACTCACACCTGGAATTCCACTCAAGCCTATGTTAGCACATCCAACAAAAGGAGTTCAGGAAGTACTCAAACGTTTCGACGGCTTGAAGTTTACGTGTGAGTGGAAATATGATGGTGAGAGAGCACAAATACATGTTGCTAATGATGGTACCGTCAACATATATAGTCGGAATCAGGAAAATAATACCAGTAAATATCCGGATATAATTGGTCGTTTGCCGAATGCGAGGGAAGAATCAGTGGAAAGTGCAATTTTGGATTGCGAAGCAGTAGCATGGGATCGAGAAAAGAAGCAAATTTTACCATTCCAAGTTTTGAGTACTAGAAAACGTAAAGATGCAAATGAAGCCGACATAAAAGTCCAAGTTTGTGTATTTATGTTTGATCTATTATACTTGAATGGTGAAGCTTTAGTGAAGAAACCGTTTGCCAAACGTCGGGAATTATTGAAACAACATTTCAAAGAAGTGGAGGGTGAATGGCACTTCGCAACCAGTCTTGATACCACAACCATGGAAGAGGTGCAAGAATTTTTGGAAGTATCTGTTAAGGGGAACTGTGAGGGATTGATGGTGAAAACACTCGAAGAAGATGCAACATATGAAATTGCAAAGCGATCTCGAAATTGGTTGAAACTGAAAAAAGATTATTTGGAAGGAGTGGGTGACACTTTGGATGTTGTAGTGATTGGTGGTTATGTGGGGAAAGGCAAGCGAACCGGGACTTATGGTGGATTCCTCTTAGCCTGTTATGATTCCGAAAATGAAGAATATCAGAGTCTTTGCAAGGTAGTTGAGCGATGCTTAAAATTTTTCCTATCTCTTTTTTGCTGAAATATTCAGTTCATTCGATTACTCATATGAAATTCAGATTGGGACAGGGTTCAGTGAAGAGGATCTTCAAAAGCACACGGCGTTACTCAAGGAACACTTGATACCTAAACCCAAATCTTATTATCGCTACGATACATCTCACGAACCAGATCATTGGTTCGAAACAGCGCAAGTTTGGGAAATAAAATGTGCTGATTTATCGTTATCGCCCGTCCATCGAGCTGCAGCAGGAATAGTAAGTCAAAATTCAAATTTAAGCCGTTTTTTGATTGCTCACTATTTCCAATCCATTCCCGGGTATGAATTCCACACCTCCCCTCTCTTTTCAGGTTGATGCTACAAAAGGAATCTCTTTGAGATTCCCACGTTTTATCCGAGTACGAGATGATAAAAAACCTGAGGATGCTACCTCGGCTCAACAAGTAGCAGATATGTACAAAAATCAAGAACAAATTCTGAATCAACAATCATCATCGACAACATTGGCCGAAGAAGATTTTTATTAAAACGTACTGACTTATATTTCATAGTTACATCGGAACAGTTTCAACCATTCATAAATTCTATGAGTTGTGTCATTTAAATATCCAAGCATGATCAACACAGCGCCCTCAGTTGGTTGAGTCTACAGATACAATTTCATGATTTGTCAATTGTTATTTTTATAAATGTACATTTTTATCTGATGACGATTATTTTTTCTCCATTCGTGCATCTCTGAAATACACATAACGAAAACACATTCATATATGTCACTTGGAGTTGCCTGTACATATTTGGAAGCCCACACTATATATCGCCTGGCGCAATTATTTCTGCCGTATTATCTCTCTATCCCCACTCATATTTCTGAACTGTTCTGCCCTGTGGTTCGTTAAAAATGTGGCATGATTCTACCGTTATCTGGGGAGGTAACCAATGTTGCAATCATAGAAATTATGGAGCGGTGATAAGGGCGGTTTGAAGTACTCAAAATAAACAGAAAATAGTTAAATGTGTGCTTTAATCGGAATTCAATAATAAGTGTACAAAGTAACAGCGACAGTTGAGAATATCAAGAGAAAATGGAAGGCACGAGATCACCAGATGTATCGCAACAATATCTCGTCAATGAAGAGTCAAATGGTTCAGCAAACATCAACGAAGCAAAAAATAATTCGCCTATAATTGATCAAGATAGGCCCGTCACCAGAGCAGAATGGATGACTGTGATTGTGTTGTGTTTTATTAATCTTATAAATTATATGGATCGAACTACAATAGCGGGTAAGTGGTTTTTTTTTCTCCCAAAATGTCTTTTTTTTCTCTTTCCATCTGTATATATTGGCATCCAAGTTATTGATTAACTTGTTTTTGTTTCAGGCGTATTAGAACAGATCAAAGAACAATATGTGATCAAAAATGGTCCTGCTGGGCTATTACAAACAGCGTTTATCATAAGTTATATGGTATTTGCACCATTGTTCGGTTATTTAGGAGATAGATATAATAGGAAAATAATAATGAGTGTTGGTGTGTTCATATGGTGTTTAACAACATTTATTGGGTCTTTTATGCGGGTAAGAAGGGATATTATATTTTTTGCTTTTATTTTTCGCTACAGTGGAGTAAATATTTATTCTGTGAACAAAACTATTGTAGCATGATTGTTGTTTTCATATGCTCCCCCAATAATTCAATTACGTTAGTAGGTTTTCAATGAGTTAGAAATATTTTCAAGGACTCAAATTACATGTAGAATTGCTGCACAACCTTATAGAGAAAAATGAGAACGTAAATTACTGATGGGTCCCCAAGAAGCTAGTTCCATTCTATGAATTTGATAATTAATCACAATATCTTTCTTTTCAGAAATTTGAATGGTTCATTGCATTCAGAATGTTTGTAGGAATAGGAGAGGCAAGTTATTCGACAATAGCTCCTACAATAATTAGTGATTTATTTGTTAAAAACACCAGATCAAAAATGCTCGCACTGTTTTATTTTGCGATACCAGTGGGAAGTGGTTTAGGGTATATCACAGGTAGTAAAGTTGCTGCTGCAACTGGAGAATGGCAACGGGGACTAAGAGTCACGCCAGCATTAGGAATTGTAGCAATTTTATTGATTCAATTCGTTGTTAGAGATCCTGCCAGAGGAGAGAGAGAAGGCGGCCCACAAACTGCAAGTTCATCGTGGGCGACTGACATAAAGGCGCTTCTGACAAAGTAAGGAAGTTTTAATGATAAAAATGAGATTAGATTTTCTCAATTACACAATGCAGAACCAGACTACTAATTGAAAAAAATTATTTCAGTCCCAGTTTTATGTTATCAACTGCAGGATTCACATGCGTAGCATTTGTTACAGGTGCATTAGCCTTATGGGCACCAACATTTTTAGAATTGGGCTTGAAATTGCAAGGCACGCAACCTGTGACCGATGGCGAGTGAGTTCCGATCGATATTTTATATGAAAAATGAAACAAATCTATTGATACTATCGATTTTTTCAGAGTGTCTCTTATATTTGGGTCAATAGCCATGGTCGCTGGTTTAATTGGTGTACCGTTGGGTTCAATAATGGCTCAAAAATTACGTGCCTGTTGGCATCAATCCGATCCACTCATATGTGCCGTTGGACTTCTTCTTAGTGCTCCAATGATATTCTTCGCAGTAATCACTGCCAATAGTAATTCGACTGCATGCTACATTCTCATATTCTTCGGACAGTTGGCTCTCAACCTCAATTGGTCTATAGTTGCTGATATATTATTGGTAAATTCATAATTTGAAAACTAAACGAATAAGCAATGATTTTGTAATATACTTTTTTCCATACAGTATGTCGTCATTCCGACTCGAAGGTCCTCAGCTGAGGCTTTTCAAATTCTCGTAGCACATGCGTTGGGAGACGCAGGAAGTCCTTATATTATTGGTCTTGTTCGTATAAAATAATTCTCAATCATGCCGCCGGGTTTCGAATCGAACAATATTTTCATGATTTGAATATTCTAAACAGATGTCTGATGCTTTGATGCCAGTGTTGACGCCAGCATCACCAGATGATCCAACCCTTGTGAAATTTCTGAGTCTCCAATATTCACTGTTTTTGACGATTTTCGTTGAAGTACTCGGCAGTATGTTCTTCTTCCTCACGGCGTTTTATATCGAAAAAGATAAGGCTAAAGTTGAATTATCAACATCGGGTGAGTGAATTTTAATTGAATGCTTGTTATATTACGACTATAAAACTAGAGCAATATTGCGTTAGGCCTGTTATGCTTTGTAAACTGCAAGACAATCCCAGTAACATGTTTGATTTTGGTGTACAATGCATTCAGAAATGTAGTGCGATTTGAACATGGGATAGAACGTAGAGATGAATGTCTTTGGATACACCCGAATTGCGAATGTTTTTGCACAATGCATGGATTAACTTCAAAAGTGAAGTTAGAGCTTCGAAAGTTGGCAGCTATACAACTTGGTAAAATCGAGATTGATCATTGACATATCGAGTGTCAGTAATATTTTCGATCAATAGTATATTCTAATGTGTCATAATTTGTCCAAATCCAAACGACGTATTAGTTGAAATTACTGCTTTCTTTTCTTTTCTTCTCTTAATCTTGTTCTCACGTGAAAATGATTGAATGCCAATGGTTATGAATTGAGTCAATGTGAGTGGCAACCGGCGCTCGATAAGTTCCAACGGTTGATAATATATATGAATTGCACAAACTGCTATAGATTTATGGTTATTTTTCACAAAGCTTCATCATTTTGGCGAATATGCAAAGTTCATGTTGAATTTTTTCTTGACTGAATGATACAAAAACAATATCATTTGTAGTTCATTCCATCATTTTCTGACTATACCATGAAATTTTTGTCTTCGCGCGCATTTATGGAAGCTATCATGAACATGAACATGTCTGAAGGGAATTGCAGATGATGTCCTCTACGATCGTGTGCGATAGAAGCCGAGTGGCGTCATTTTATACTGCTGCAAAGCAATTTGTCTCATTTTTTTCTGCAATTTATGATATTGACCATTATTCATTGCGGCGTGTGCATGATATTATTTTTTTTTAATTCACGAACATGTTTCTTACAGCTGAGTATCTAAATACTAAGAATAAAAGACAAGCGGAATCCACGCCTTTATAGAATCATCAATGGGCCTCACCTGATAATATGCTGTATAACTGGTATTTCTTCATTTACATTTATTTCCTTAATTCCGTCCATTACATATTTCAAATTTTTTTTCCAATCTTTTCCTCAAAAACTGCCCCTCATTAATCAGTGAGACCTGTCGACCCAAAACCCTGTGGTACCATCATAGCATCAACAATAGCATAAAACACTTTTCATTCCATTAGAATATTCATATTATTGCTTGATATATTTAGCTGATGGTTTTAACAACTAAATATCTCCCGTGCTTGGTTGCACTTGTGCTTTTTTCATGTTGGTCAGTCATTCATATTGAAAATTTTTTGTTACATTACATGAACATTTGATATTAATGATCTTTCGAATAAAGTGTTGACTACAGCACTTAATTTAGATTTAACTGATAGAAAGAGGATCATTATAGCTTGCCTACTTTCATAATCAGCTCACTCAGCTATGACAAGAATGATTATCAGTTTGTTTTATGCATGCTATTGTAGTTGATGAGTGAGTTTTTGAAATTGGTTGGAATTCACTATTATTAATCAGTAATGTGCTCGTGTTGATTGCTCAACTGCTGTAAAACTTTTGTTATCTCTAACACAAGAATTCTTTGTCACAACAAACCGAGCTATCAATTATGATCGATAATTGATCACATATTGAATTATTGACAACGTGACGAGTCCCACAGTCAACAGGAAGTTTCGAAAAAAATATCACGAATGCAATAATTTATGAAAAATATTTGTGTGCCTAATATGATTTGTGAATTTGTTACAGATACATCGAGTGCTGAGACAACATTGTTGCCCAACGAACATAATGATAGATAGTTCATCACTCAATATACTAAGAACATGAACTTAATTACCGGATGACTGATAGTTAGTATCTGACGTTAATTGCAGCTTATTTGGAACATATTGTCTGGTCTAAATTCAGTTTCTCAGACACGTAAAGCTTGAGGATTTCGCTGCATAATAAGTTAGCACTTACGTGTATAGATTTATACGCATTAATGTTGCGAGATGGTGCAAATATATTGAAGTCGTGGTCCCAGTTGATATGACATTCAGATTATATTGTAAATAAATCGAAGAAAATTTGATCCTCGACGTTGGTATATTAATATATGTATTTTCATAATAGCACTTTTCTCACGCGCTTTCGCAGTTCCACCATCTCTGATTAGGTTTGCCAAATAACAAATCCTAATATTTCAGGTATTGAACTAATATTATTGATCTTTGTTAGTGAGGTAATATTTTTATATATACATAAATACAAAAAAACGAAAATAAAAAATGATTGAATTTGATATGATTTACTTGCATCATATTTTATAACAAATATAAGTAACGGTTCTTTATATTCTATACAACATTTAAACTTTGACTTCCCATGATATATTCTTCAGATAGCAAAATTCTCGACATTATCTACTATACACACAACTTAATGGCATCCAATCTTTACTATATTGTATACATATATGGAGAGAGGGTTTGTCCTTCTGTTACAATGAAAGCCATCATTATCATTAATTCCCTTTATACATTTTCGCAAACATATGACCAATTGGTATAAAAAATATTCCTGATGATTTGTTGGTCATTCATAACACCTCGTGGGTGAAATATTTTCTCCTGTTCTTTTCTCATAACTATACGTATAATATAACTCTTTGCCGAATTATGGAATGCATTCAACATGGCACGAGTATGTTATACAGCTAAGCGAGAACTAATTGTGTGGGTTGATTACCGGTATAAGAAAGTAAGAAAAGCCATATTAATATGAAAATGAATTCCATCGATCCTCGCGACGAAACAAGAGTTGATCAATGCCGTTTCGATTTCCACTTAGTCTCTATCATCAATTGTTAACCATTGTCATTTGCATTCCACATGTTCGGCGATACTCATTTTTACCTGCTAAACTATTTGGATTGTTATGTTAGACAGTTGTGTTGTTATGCGCAGAAAAAAAATGTTGATACATGTTGTTACTCTTAATGACGAGTTGAGATAGAAAAAAGTTGCACCGCAGCACTTCTTGTCGAAAATAATTTCACGTCAAGTGTTAATAGTTTCTTTCCATTCATTTTTGTAAGCTCAAAAATTTGCAGCATCTTCGCGTTCGGAAACAATCACTGTGTTGATCTTTGCCTATCCGTCCGATTGACGGCTGCTAGAGCTTCGTCGGGTAATCGTCCAGGATCAGAAAGAATTTCCGTAGCAGTACATAGATACCTCAACGAATTGAGCACCGCTATAATGAAGAAAACTAGTTTATTCATTTGCATCATCAACGTGAGTTTCTGTCGCAGGTACAATGCACACCTGGTCGGAGATCAACAAGTGAGCAATGTTGTTCAACCCAGAGACCTGTACTTCTACAGAGATCCTCCACACTAACTGTTGACACCGAAGTATTGAAGGATATCATCAATGGTTCGAGCAATATGCTAAACTAAATAAAAATTCAGGAAAAAATAATTTTGTATGTAGATTCAAATACGAATTTATGATTATGTAAGCGTGAAAGGATACGATCCAAAATTTCCAATTCTCCCGAGTACGTTTACGGACATATTCGTCGAACATCTCTTTCATCTTATGAGTTCTATGTCTGGATACAGGAGCACCCGTTGCAGGTAGCATTGACTGACAATTACTGCAGACAAAAGAGAGGGTTATATTACGTTCTTCAAACGGAGGGTTCAATCACAACATACAGTTGTCTAAAAGACTTCATAGCCATTACCTTATAGACGTATTAAGGCACTCTATTTGGTGTCGAAGACTATCCATCTCATCTTTCAATTGATTCCTTTCCGAACGCAACTGTCTAATGTAATCTGCACCTTTTTGCAGCATCGCGGCTTTACTCAACTTCGTATTTGGATTTTGACTCAACTGCGGAATGAGACTGTGCAGCGTGTCGAAACCATTTTTTATATTGTATCTGCGTTTTTGTTCCGCGTGTATATGCCCAACACGACGTTGTTCTTTGTATTGGCCACGTTCTGGTTCACCCTTGACAAAAATTCGTGACGGGGAAAGTGGGCTGCCAATACTCAAAGGACTATGTAAGGGACTGATATTTAGAGCGGCTTGAGGACTGTGCGCATTCGATGTGTCATTCGGTGAGTTTGGACTATTACATTGACCCTGCTGATGACTTTGACTGGCCGCACTCAATATAACTTGTTGCTGACCACTGTTACCCTGTTGATATTGAGCCTGCGATTGCACAGCTGTTGAACTGTGAAGCGTTTGAATAGTAATTGGTGTCGTTATATGATGTGTGGTTTTGGCTACTTGACCGACCGAATTTGGTGGTAACATAGGTAAAATATTTTTCACACAAGACAATTGACTCGGCGAATTAGTCATAACTTTCTCGGGTCCACTTGTTACGGTATACAAACTTGATGTGCTATTCGTCAGCAAATGTGCCAACAGAACATTATTATTCATATTCAACGCGGGATCGCTGACAGCTGATACGAGCGGCGGTGGATGAACTCGTGGTGCTGATAACGCTGAACTGCTTCGCGATCGACTTCTCGCTTTCATTTGGTATTTCGGTACAGCGAATATGTCTTCTTTCTCCGAATTAGTGGCGTTTGTCGGCCGGGGTAGAAGTTTTGCTGGATGTGAAGCAGGTGATGTCAAGTCCAAACCTGATGATGATTTACAATGTAACAGAATGTGCGATTGCGTTGGTGGACTGGACGATAATGACACTGTTACTGGCTGCGCTGTTGCGTCTTTCATATTATTTGTTTTGAATTTGTACTGCTGAACGTTGAATGTTTGTGGTGGAGTGGGTGGAAGCTTATAAGGCTGTTGTGGCTGGATAAGTTTGAATGGATCAGTTATTTGCTGATTAGTACTTGCTGGTAGTGGTCTGATAGCTCGAGGTTGGTTCTCCGGTGTTGGGTTTGATGATGGAAAATTTGATGGCGCTATGAGATTCTGCACATGACTCTCCATTCCTGACACTTGAGTTGTATTTGATATATTAGACATTGGTTCCATTGCTACTTGATTTGTACTCGAGTTCATTTGTACGGCTTGGAGATTGAGAGTATTATAATTCGTTTGTTGTCGACGTGTTTGTGGCGGCTGTTGATAAGGAATTAATTGATGTTGGGACGTTTGATTGAAAGACGAAAGTTGGTGTGGCTGTTGGATTACGCGATTACCCCGAGTCGTTGATCTACCCGTACGTGTGATTTTGTCCCTGATCGGTGAGCTTTCATAACTTTCTCGTGTTGCATTATAATTATCGCCAATATTTGTAGCAGGGCGAAAGAGGGCAGCTGCAGTTTCTGGCTGTGTGTAAATTTTCGCGGTATAATGAAGATTTTGCATATCGGTAGAAAGATCTTGACGCTGAATGGGAATTTGTGATTGATCCTTTGGTGTGGACGCCTCACTAATCTGTTGATTTACCTGACCCATTGGTGTCATCAAATCTAAATCCGAATAATTACTATTGAGTCCACTTCCTCTGAATAAATCTTCCTCCTCAGGTACAGGCGGGAGCTTCGAATTAAGAAATTCTTGTAGAGGCTCCAGAGTATCCATGAAATCATCCAAATTCGGTTGAAGTGGTCCTAGGCTTGGTTGAATGAAATCAGCCAAATTCGCACCACGTGCTGGAATTCGATTCGAAGCTATTAAATATTCATGTCCTGAAATTTGAATAATATATTGTGAGTTTACTAACCGATTTCACGAGGATCGGGAAAATAAATTGGTTGATTAGAACTAATAGTTGAGAATAATGTGTCAGTCATGAGTTCCATGTAATCTTCATCCACCATCATGCTGTCAGGGCTTTGCATTATTGTATTTCCTTGCAAGCTTGCTATACTTCCTGGAAAACCCACCGAAGGGCACATCATACCACTGTCCCAGTTTAGCATATCCATAGATTCCATCTACTCATTCAGTTAAGGACAAAAAGAATATGATAAAAAACCAATTGATTATCAATTTGTCTCTGTTTATTTTTCGTTGTAAAATCGAACCATATCTGTTCCATCTTTGTTGGTCCATCCGAGGATTTTGTTTCGGTAGAACATTCGCCATTTTTTGTACTCAGCAGTAACTGCAGCGAGTTTTCGCTTCCAATATTTACCCTCCAATACTACCGCCTGATAACAAAATATATAGATCAAAAAAGGACAAATCATTCGTTCATTTATAGATCAATTATTCGGTATATAGCTCTGGGGTCACATTAACTGTACGCAGAAAAACGCTGTGAAGCCAAACTCGTTAAAGTTAGAACGTGATTCCTTGCGAGGGCTTCTTTTAATTGAGAACACAGATAGAACATTGTGAATACTTGCCTCAGGTTTGTTGTGGGTATCCACGTCGAGGGGCGATGCAAATTGGCACACAAGAGTACTTTGCTTCAAGATAACTGAAAAACAATTATTGATCATTTGTAAAGCTTCATGAACAGCCTCATCTCTAAACTAATCAGAAGAAAAATATCGCTCAATTACCCAGTACTTCCCCTTACTCATGAAAAAGAATTGGACCCTGAGCTCTTCTATTTGAGGCTAAGTACCTACAATTCTAGTCCTAATTTTCGTTACATTAATTCTATCAAGATTCATGGATATTGTTCCAATACCAATTTTTCTGCGACGCATTTTTGATACAATTTTTCCGATTACAATTTCGCAAAAAACGATATCTTGGACGCTAAATCGAAGAATTAAAATTAATTTTTTTAATCTCGGATTACTATTTATTCAACCGGTTCTCTCTATTTCGTTGATGTATTCAACGTCTATCAATGATAGAAGATAATGCGACTAATAGTTTCCACTGTATTCAGAAGTCTACGTGGAAAACGTCTTATTTGGAGAGCTTGTGAAATAGTTTGGATGGTATCACAATGAAGACTGAAGTAGATACATCACCGGCAATAACCGAGCCTATACATATATATGTAATATATATATACAGTGTTTATTCCATATACGAATCCCGACAAACACCTCATAGGCGGGAGAGCAAATCACACGTGCTCATCGCGTGTATATATCTCGTGTTCGTAAATCTTTCTGCTATCATTTTATAACCATAAGTCTTATAACAGGTCGTGCTTTTATTTCCACTTCTTATATAGCGTTTCATTTTTTTTTCTTCATAATTCCTCTTAATCCTACAGCAATGATGGAGCACTCACATTGCATATGCCAACACCTCCAGATTACATTGTTCAACCTTATCTTGTCCTTCCATCGTAATCTGATTCCTTTGAAGCGGTTCCACTTTGGCGATGTCAACTTCTGTCTGAAACAAATTTATTTACATCTAAAATAAAATTTTACAATTCATGTTATGCATCCATATTGTAGACGCATTCATTTAAACTTTTATATAATTTTTCATAAATTTTCCATGATTGCCATAATCGAATGGCTTGAATGATAAGCCATACCGGTATGGCTTATTGATATTGATAATGAGGTTCAATCAACGAGATATACCTTCTTATTGTATGAAATCTCTTGACTAACATCTTCGATTATTTAATAATAGAATTAGTTATCGAAAGATTGAATAATTTACATCCGATGTATCGGTATAAGTTGGGATAAATTATGTTATCTGAAATGTATATGGAAAAGTCAACGTAGCACAACTGAAATATGTGAAGTAGAGTCGGTACTCTCTATTTTTTTTCATTCGTTACAGTTGCCCAATCAATTCTCGACAACATTAATCATATATCACGGTGTAATTGTTATTATGAGGTCTCTTGGCAAGCGAATGATAACACTCTTCCAATAGAAAGCTTAGATGGGCCGCTGAAATGATGAAAATAAGAGTAGTTAGGATGAACCGGTTTGTTTTCGTTCAGGAGAAACAATCGTTACGGTTCACGCCACATGAAATATGAGCTCATCGTATCCCAGTTGTGGGCACGTATGAAGAGACGAGCCTCCAACCTGCTGTTTGTCATTAAACCTCCCACCAATTCTCACGCCAGTTGCAGCGCAATAACTTCAGACTTGTGGTCCCAGACTCAGGAGTGGAGAAAAATAAGATTGAGGAAAGCGTGGAAGAAAATAGATATAAATGAATAGAAATGAATCCGCCCATTTCATTGGCCACGTTTATAACAAATCCATGGAATAAAATAACGCGTATAATTGATGGAAGCATAGAATGTACAGTTGGGTCAATTTCAATGCTCTTATCAGATAACGTTGTTTGTCACGATAACCGTAGGAAAACTGCGTCTAGAATATCAATGAGATGGCTGGAAATAGTCGTTTTACAAGTTATTAAACGACATATTGTTGGGATAATTGTGATGATAATATTTTCTGCTTTGACTGTCAGTGTATTCGTTCAAAGAGCATGGGCTCGAATTATCAATCTTACTGAGCGTAAAATACAGAAAAAAAATCAAACACATAGACGAAACAGACAAAATATAAACGAGTTATTTCATTACAAGTATATGTTATGCTCTATCGATATCTAACACATTGAGGCATCTGATGACGCGACGATGGTGTGACCTCGACTCGATAAAATGATAATCTCTAGCTCGCACGCGTAATTGATGCGTGTTTCCGTCAATTTCAATTCGTCGACAATATCCTTGTCATTTTCGGCATTAATTTTTGTTTTACTAATCTGGAAAGTCTGTGAATCAAATTTACTTTGCAACAATGTTTATTGATAACACGACATCGCTACTGTATTTTATCACAGACCGAATTTGTACAGTTTTTAATTGAATGGTCGGAGATGCCATTTAAATTTTTATGCATGATAACTATGAAGAAAAAAATTAGAAAGACATTTTATGCCACTTGTGCGTCAATTGTTATGTTTATCTTTCGCATTCTTTGTAGTTCTGCTTATAAAACTCAATCGTTTATTATCAATTCTATTGTGTCAATAACTATGTCGTCCTTATATTCATAAACTCATGTGGCTCGTCAATTCTTCCCTCAAATAAACTGTCGCTCATTTTGAAAGAAAAAGAAAATGATAAAAGAAATAATAAAATGGAAAAATAAAAGTAATGGCTTCGTTCGTTGGCCGACTCTATACTCTTCGAACGATTACGTAACCACGTTTGGAGCAACACGTGGTTGGCCGACTCACTCCTTTCTCCACCACCACCATACGATCTAGTCAATGCGTATTGCGGGTCTTGTATAATTCGAACAATCAAAAAACAAACAGAGAAAAAAAATAGGCTGATGGATTTCACGAGGCCTAAGCTAATTCAGATGAGATCAAACCAAAGTCCAGTCGAATCTCTGATAACCACATACAAATCTCAGTTTATTTTTGGAATGTTACATTTCCATAGATATATGAACATGCTATGTTTGATGTGTGTATGAATATAAAATGGAATAATTTTCTCACCTGTAAGCCAGTGACATGCACTGAAACAGTTTGTTGAGTGACGTTTCAATGCTGAGCTGTTGTGCGCTCTTTTCAGTTGATGAATTGGCAACGAATTTTTCAAGAGAAAAACCGATCGGTGCGATGATACCCAGCCTTGCAGCTTCTTCCTCAGGTACTGGTACAGCGAGTTCATCTTCATCATCTTGTGCCTCGGCTTCGAAATCTGACACCATAAAATGACCTGAGTGTATTGTCTCTCGCGAGTCTCTCGACTCTCTCTTGACATGATGAAGACTTTGGTGACCGGAAGACATGTCTCTGGCCATAATTGCCGTTGGCTTCCGATACATCAGCTCTGCCTGCATTCCGCCTCTATCCTAAGTCCTTTCACACTGTCAACATCAATCAAAAGACGGAGTGCGAGTTGAAGTAACGAATCACACAATCCAAACAAATCAAAGAAGCATCCCTGCATACATATATTATGAGTTATTGAATTAATAAAACTATAGATGCATTCTAATTTTATCTCTTTATGTGAAACGCACTTTGGTCGTATTAATTTTATTTATTTTGTCACAGTCTGAGAGTCTGGGGGCATTGATATTTTATTTCAATTAACAATCATCGGTAATTTCCGTTGTGGTTGAATGCCCCGTATGTAAATTCTAGTGGAAATTCTCTCTGTGTATCACCCGGTTGCTGTTCATTGCAAACGAAAAATGAGAAGAAGCAACAAAACATCGGGGAAAATGTGCAACAACGTTCTCACTAAAGGTCATGTGGAAAATTTTCCGACTGTTAATTTTATGTTAAAATCGCGAGGCAAATATATCCCCGCGCACAGTATGTAGTGGCAAGCGTGCTCGTAATATATATAACGATGACCCATTGGCACGATCAACGAAATCCAAAGTGTGTAACATTAGATCCCTTCAAGCACACCTATTAAAAACAAATTCCATCCTCGTAACTGTTCAATGTATTACATCAATTATCTTGGTAATGTAATTAGATATCGATATTCATGAATTCTTTCGTTCAACAACGATCAGTATTCAAAAATTCCATTTGCCATGTTGAGAGACATATGGGTAAACTTTTGCTCTTGACTAGTTGAACACAGACAGAATAAACTCTCACTGCAATTCGAGATTGAAGGCTGCATGTGTACCTCACATATACTTTCTTTCTCGGTCTCTTTCAATTCCTCTTTTTCCAATGATGCAAAGCAAAACCTGCAGGCGCTAATGCAGTTTATTCTCAATTACCACCACTACTGCAGTTTGTTGAATTGGCAGGTCACAAAATGAAAAAGTTCTCTCGCAGTGCCTCGCGCTATGTTTTCCTTTGTATTCGTCATCAATTTGCAATGATTTTTCAATCCGTCAACATCAAACATCGCAATTGCATATACAAAGAAAACACTCCACAACGAACATGAATAAACAAGACAAAGGTACATTGAAATGATTCTCTAGATGGATTAATGATATTTACAATAACTCTTCTAGTATACTTACAATGACGATTAACAATCAAATAGACACACTATTTTACACACAGAAATAGTGTAGATCATTGATATATGTATAAACTTGGCGGTAACGAAAAATAATAAATAAAAATAACAACAGAGGCCCGTGTGTTTAACGTAGACGGACGTACCGTCAGGCACAAAGTATCCGTGGCCTCGCGACAAAGTAGCCCGGTACAAGCCCGTAGGTTCTACTACACGACAAAACAAGTCTCATGCTTGACAGAAACGGCATTTAACATATGGGGTGAATGGAATAAATGCGCACAGTGCTATTGTGTATATATACGATGAGTGGAGAACACAACATACAGCTGAGAGGTGACGAACGTGCGCCTTGGTCGCCCTGGTGCGCGGACAGCACACCCACACGGTGATGTCGTTCTCAGCGCTACCATCAGGACAGTATTTGAACTTCTTCATATGTGTATATGTAACATGATTTTCTCTCTTGATTCTCATATTTTTTTTTTGACATCTATGTATTATGAAATACGCATGCGTGCGCGCATATGAAATATGCGCTCGGTCTTCAACTGCGTCGATTGAATTTATTCTTCGATAAATGCTAATAATTAGGACTGGGCATTTTTATTTTCATACAAGACACTTATCATCACGAAAGCAATGGATTGATGGTTACAGCCGTTGTTTCGAAATTTCTTAAAGTTGTTCATGGCTAAGTTCAGATTATTTCTAGCTTTGTTATCTATTTTATGTTATGAGCGCGCCAGAACCCCAAATAAAATCCTGCTCATGATTCATTTGAAGATAATTCAATGTCACAACACAGTAGTATTCCGTGAACTTATCAATTAGTTCAACTAGTTCAAAGCTTCGATCACTTCGAAAAAAAAGCTCCATCATGAAGGCAAGTCAGATTTTTCTCAAATCTACTGGTACCGATGCCCGTGAACGCCATGAAATAATTAACATATATCTATACAGTTGGGTTATTTGTACTCAGAACTCTGCATCCCATCCAGAGAAGTCACTTCCCGCAACATCCCGTCCCAATGAATAGGTATCAAAATTTCTTGTATCCAGATGTGACTTGATCTGTCATATTCCGATTGTGCGTAAATTTATGTTCATATATATTGTCATTGTGTTTTCGATTCATTTATAAATTCTATTGTGTACCTTTGGAATTATTGGTGAGTGCATCGATCCATTCCGGAGAGAAATCCAATCAAATGAACCAAACCATCTGTAATAATTCAAGCTATGAATCTATATGTTTGCTAATATTTTGATGAATATTCGGAGGGGTAATCTCATCAAATACGATCGCATTTCTCTGGTTCTTCGTGCTTATAGATGACATTTGAGATTTCCGGGTTGTGGAGATTAACAAACATGGAGATTTGGAGTTGATATTATTCTCGTTGGAAAGGTCTTCGATTATGAGTTAATTGATAACTTGAAAAGCTATCTCCAGATTACTTTTACATTCGATACCGATATGAGGAGAATGTCATGTTACAGTATTTCTTATCAATATCTCAATATCTATGACACTTTTCTTGTTCAACGAAAAGATTTTCTGGGAAATTAATTTGCGGCAATTCTCATCTACCAAAAATTTCTACGTGGCTGATAATATAATTCGTGGAATTAAAAAATAACACTAAATTGTTACTTGTGATTTCGAATATCAGCGATTCCATTTCGCAAATATCCTAAACGCTCCACAGGCTTTGGTTTCAATAGTTGTCGAATGATACTTGAAGCGCTACTCTTAAGATCCCCTGGTATCTTCGTGTTACTTATACCCTCCATTATTTGATTACAGATCTTCAGTATATTAGGATCATCGAAAGGCAACCTTCCCGTTAGCAATTCGAAAGTGACAACTCCCAACGACCAATAATCAGCAGCTCTGTAAGTAAGACATCGATAATTTCATAATACAGCTATTGATTAGTATGAATTCCAAACCTGCCGTGGCCTTCTTTTGATACGATTTCTGGAGCCATATACTCGGGAGTCCCGACAAAAGACCATGTTTTATAGGGTCCAATCCTCTTGCTGGTTCCAAAGTCGATCTACAAATCAATTTCTACCACTATAAGCCAAAAGATCATCAATACGTTAGAGTAAGTGGAACCGACAAGCTGTGCCCGTTTTTCTATTAATGTCACAACTCGTATGATGAAGAGTGGCTTCAGAAAATGAATTTTTCCGCACACCCAACATCTCGGTTCCAATCACGGCATTTCAATCATGAAATAACCTACCAACTTTGCATAGCCACGACTATCCACCATGACATTGTCTGGTTTGATATCCCTACAAATAATATCCAACGAATGCAGATGATCCAATGCTTCAACTATACATCCTATGAGGAATCTTGCTGTTGAATTATTGAATTTACCATTCCTATGAAGAATCGTACGGAGATCTCCACCCAGACATGCTTCCATCAGAAAATAAACATACTTAGGATCTTTGAAGGTTTGATACAACCTGAGCAGTTGAGAATTTTTATGAATTTTGACATGAGACGCAATGGTCATTGGCGAATAATCTCATGGACGAATTCGATCATACTTACTTGCAAACAAACGGTGAATTACATGCTTGCATGATATATTTCTCATTCAGAATATATCGCTGATAATTAAGATCACACACGTGAACTTTCGATATTTTTTTCAAAGCAAAACTGACATTGGGGATAAATTTTGAGGTAACTAATTGCACTACACCGAAACTACCATTACCGATGACACAGTGCACTTGTAACTCTGACAGTTTTATATCAGGATAATCGCTTTTCCAGCGTATATTCAATGATTGTTTCCGTTCTTCATATTCAGCAATCCAATCCCGTTTTTTGATTGACTCCAAATCGCCAAGATAATTGAGGAAGGTTCTACAAAGGAATACAGGGCACATATCGAATGATTCTCTCCCTTCTAGACAGTGTTTGAGAGGTTTCAAAACTGTTATATAAAAAAGGATTGAAGGATATAGTTTCACTTACGTTCTGTCTATGGTGAAGCATTCAACACCAGGTGCTAATGATATCGCATTTGCTTGTCTGACATTATTTCGATCATCATACAGTGCCATTTCACCGAAATATTCTCCTCTACCAAGCTTGGTTAGTTCGAACTCCTCACCATTGATAGACTTCTTTGTTATTTTCACACATCCGCAATTAATTATGTAGAATTTATCACCTGGTTCACTTTCTCTAAGTATGTAAGTATCTGACGGGAAGAATTCGATGTACATAAGGTCTGATATTTTTCTGAGAACATGCTCCGGGAGATCTTTAAGAGGTTGAATTTGTCGTAGCATTCGAATATTGTCCTCAGTTGTTTCTTGAACGCTTTTCATCATCGCAGCGACGAATGATGTTCTCTCCAGAACCCAAACCTTTCCACCATCTTTGACTACAATAACATTTTATTTAAATTGTAATATTCATTGATGGAATAATTTACCAAGATGTTTGATAGAGTCGAATCATGAGTTCATTGAGCTCATAAGTTTTCAGTGGATACATCCATGTAGAGATGGACTAACAATAAGAAATGACTTGGGAGGATAGATAGAAATGTAGAATAGTCACCATCAATTGAAACTGCTCGCTTGACATTGTACAGCAGGGCTAGCTCACCGAAGGCTACTCCGGCACCAAATGATCCTTGATACACTTTCCCTTTATATATATCATATTTACCCTCTTCGGAGATATACAAATGTGAGCCAATATCACCCTCACGAATCAATCGTGTCTTTGGTGGAATTATTTTGGGATACATAGTTGAAATAAGCGCTTCTACTTGGTGCTCTTCCAAACTCCCCAAGAAATCGTTACTTCTTATAGCACGGCTGAGGAGTTCTTTGGTCCTAAGTCAACGAATACAAACCAATCACAAGAGACAATGTCATGTTGAAATATAAAATTCAAGTCAAGCGAAACAAAAATGTTTACTCAGTATTTTTCTCATAATTTGGTGGTGGTGTCTCGTCCAGGCCAGTAGCACCCTCTCCAAATATCGCATCTTTCCGCACTATCGACAATCTTCTATAAATCTGTTGTTCATTTGCCTTTGCATCAGTTTCTTTTATACGAAATTTCAGACCCTGGCGACAATATGATTTATGACAACACAAAAACTTCATTGTCACCAATGTTCATTATAAGAATTAGTCATAGTCACAATTAAAAAACAGAAAATCCAATCGGAAGAAATCAACTATAGAATTATTGAGACGATTGATGACTGTGTTATTGAAGGGAGCACACGATCATTACTGATTGACTTGGGAACTTGTAAAAAATATACAATTGGTGCGATGGATCTTATCTAAATTGATAACATGTCAAGACTTTGTGGCTGTATTTGTTGAATCATTCGAATGATGAATGTTACATTTCTTGTTTCCATTATAGAACAATAGAACTGTCATACTGGATATCGTGCTTCGCCCACTTTATTTTCGATATTGCAATTATCTCAATCATAGCGATAAAATCTCTCAAGAGTGGTTCAAATACAATTATCGTCATTTCATGTGTGGCGGTACTTTGTATTACCTGTGACCATAACTATTTTAAAATATACCAATAGAAATTATCTCGAGTACGTTAGGGACATTTTATTGTGTAGAATATCTTCATAATCCTTATCTGTGAATACTCCAACACTGTATAGGTCCATAAATGTGGACAGCTCAATATGAACGATGGGTATATAACTGTAGTTCATTTATCGATCTCATCGCAATACTTCTTTTATTGATAATATCCGAGGACATTATTTTCAAAGTTTGATAAATGTTATAAACACAATTTTATTTACAAAATTCTTTGTCATTGAAACGAATGGCTATAAAGCTACGTACATACACACAAACACACATCGCAATCGATTTTGGTATGATTCATATCGCCTCTCAACTTATCTCTGCTCACAATTGTTATCAATATTGATGATCATTTTTTTGAGGATGATGAACATCAAAAATCCATGTCCCAGCCGGAAAATTCATCGGCTGGTGTTTCACGTTCTGGTGGATATCTCTCAAAATTTCTTGTATCAAGTTGATTTCGTACCTAGAAGCACATAAATGAATCACCAAATGGTATTTATATTATTTTCTCATATTTATTTCAGGGCATTTAACACTTTGTTGTGCATCCAAGCATGTTCGTTAACTTCAGATCCGATCCTTCTGGCTTATGGGTTCTATTACAAGGCTTTAATGGGTTAACATCAACGTGAGTATACTTGAGCATAATTCCCAACGATAATAAAAAACATTGAGAGGGTATTTTCTGGTCTGTGTGATTTCCGATGTACGGTTAGAACTACGCTTTGAATGAATGAAATATACTTGAAATGGAAGAGCTTCTGTCATCATTTAATATGTACCCGAGACAAAAATCTTTTAATATTCCTATATGAAAAATGGTGACACTAAAGGCAAATGATAGCAATCATGTAGAAAAATTTTGCGCTCCAAATAACCTGATGTATATTCTGAAGGCTAAATATACGTTCATCAATACGATTATTTCCACTCAACAGAAGCAAGACCTGACCACTGAAATATTGAAATTACTTACAGTGGGTACGATTGGTGCTGGAAGTGCCAATCTTCGTAGTGCTGCCCAATTGAAGTGCGAAAACCATTTGTGATCACGTATATCTTGAATTCCATTTTTTAAATAACCCAAACGTTCAGACGGACTGAGTCTCAAAAGTTTCTTGATGAAACTATTTGCATTTTTATTTACTATGGCTGGTATGCCAACCATTTCAACACCTTTGAGAATTTTATTGTATGTTGTCATATGATCCGATCCTCTGAATGGTGGTTTCCCCACTAACAATTCATGCGTGAGAATTCCCAGAGCCCAATAGTCCACCGCCCTATTCGATAGATATATGTTAACAGGCCAATAAGGGATGAATCTGATTCTGTACACTACATCCATTAAAGATGTTACCTATCGTGGCCTTTGTTCAGGATGATTTCTGGCGCAACATATTCGGGAGTCCCAGCGAATGTCCACGTTTTGTCTGGTCCGATTTTTTTGCTGAATCCGAAATCAACCAGTTTCAAATATCCCCGCGTATCAAGCATCAGATTTTCTGGCTTAAGATCACGATAAACAATATTTAGAGCGTGCAGATGGTCTAATGCCTCAACAACACAACCAATCATGAATTGAGTAGTCGCATCATCGAAATGCCTTCTTCTTTGCAATGTCGTCCATACATCACCACCCAGACAAACTTCCATCAAGAAATATACATATTTGGAGTCTTTGAAGGTTTGGAACAGTCTGAAAAAATGTAATTGCAAACTTATTATGCAGAGGTTCTGCCCACAGGGAATCTTCATGGAAATTCGTTCTAGTAACTTCTGAAGGGGATTGAAATTGAAATAGAAACTAACTTGCAGATGAAAGCTGAATCGCAAGCTTGCATAATACACTTCTCATTGAGCACATGCTCTTGTTGCTGCTGATCGACCATTGTTTTCTTCTTCAATTTTTTTAACGCAAAACTCTTATCAGGATCCGCTCTCAATATTACGAGTTCAACTCTACCGAATCCACCGACACCAAGAGTACCACGACTTTCCAAGTCATATAATGTGACATCTGAATATTCATTTGTCCATAGTTTTGGGGTCAATGATCTCTTCTGTTTTTCATATTCCTCCAACCAATCTTTATTTCTGATCTCGTCGAGTCCACCAAGGTAATTGAGAAAGGTTCTGTAAACAAGATTGCATTCATGGGTATAAATGCGTAGATTTATCTCATTCTCCTATACTTGCGGATTGGGTAATCCTTACATTCCATCGAGAGTTAGACATTCCACACCAGGTGCAAGAGCGATAGCATTAGCTTGTCGACGATTGTCAACTTTATCATACAGTGCTTTCTCACCAAAATATTGACCTTTTCCTAGCACGACAAGTTCTTCTTCATGACCGTAATCCGTGTCCTTAGTAATCCTCACATTTCCACCACTGATAATAAAAAACTTATCACCTTTCTCTCCTTGCCGGAGTATTTTAGCACCGGCAGGGAAAAACTCGACGTGAATCAAGTCTGAAATTTTGGCTAGAACATGTTCTTTGGGTTCTGGAAGTTTTTGAAGCACCGAAACTTTCCGTAAAAATCGTATATTGCCTTCCAGACGATCCTGTGCACTCTTCATCATCACAGTCAAGAAGACAGATCTGTCTAGGACCCAAACTTTTCCGCCTCGTTTCACTGGAATAAATTAACATTTTTTATCTGTTCGTCATTATAGAAATCCTATCAAGAAACAATTTCATTGTTTCATGACCCATTCAACTCTGTGAAGTACAAATTCATCTAAACGATTAATTTTAACAGAATCACAGTTGTAATAATTCGATATGATATCCAACAATCAATTCCAGAGAATGGAGTTATCATGAATTAAGTCAATTGAAAAAATTTTACGTTTTCTGTGGTCATCATTACACCAAAAAATTCAGAAACAAGTAGATGTGCGAACTCAGAAATGATGTACCTCACTATGACATTTATTTCATTAATCGAAGTTTGTTCAATATATACCACTGATGGAGCGCAGTCTCTTTGTGTTATATAATAACGCCAATTCGCCAAAAGCAATGCCGGGCCCAAAGCTTCGTTGAAATTTACTACCCTCGTAAATGTCAAATTCACCTTCAGCTGATACGTAAAGATGGGAACCTGAATCAATTATTTTACGTTAATGGAATTTATGACTTCGGAAAATACAGTGACTAAAGAGGTTTTTATTCTTTCTTTGTTCTCACCAATATCACCTTCATGAATGACGAGTGTACTAGGTGGTATATTTTTTGGATACATAGCTGATACTAAAGCTTCAACTTGGGGATCTTCTAAATTTCCCAAGAATTCATTCTCCAAAATTGCTCGCTTTATCTGTCGTCTAGATCTATGAAGTAATCGTTTATATTGGGTCATTTGGGAGCAAATTTTATACACAAAATGGAAGTTATTGTGTAATATTTAATAATATGATTGGTGAATGATGAACATCATTGAATTATTTTTATTCACAATTATATTGCATTAAATACGATCTATCAAATTCAACTACTTTGAGGAAAAAATTGATCACATCATTGTTTAAAATGTTGCTATTATTCTATTCAAATGTCGATAAATAAGGAACATGATCTATTCCTCGTCATTATTCATATCTTGTTATTATTCATTATTATTATACGAATCATTTTTGTCCAATATTGATTTTGAACTTGATGACAATTGTCAATAATTGTTAGTATTTATACATGAAGAAATCAATCATCATTTCATCATGTTAGACAAGTTCAAACGAAATACAATAAAGATCGAGTTTGATTGTCAACTATAGATTATTTTTTAACGAGATTTAAGTAGAAAAATTTGAAAATGACATCATCATTGACTGAAGACAGAATTGTTTCTGGGTAATTGAAAAATTGAATATGTCCCGGGTTTTGTGACAGTAATTTGAGAGTTTATAAGCGGCAATAAAATTATAAGCTACAGATCTTCTTACCGGGCATCTTTCTCATAAACAGGTGTTGGTGATGTCGGTGGTGTCGGTGTCCTACCAATAACTCCACCGCGTGGAATTTTCGGTCCTCTTTGTGACAGCGCGGATTCTGCTGTTTCAGAACGGACCATTCCAGTTTGTTCATGTCCTCCTTCGCCATTTTTTGAATTAATCGCAGTTGAATAAGATGGTGGTCCAGAACCATTTGAATTGGCCGAATTGGTATATTGATTAATAGTTCCATTAGGTTCGAAGTCACCAGCTCGCTTATAACTCATGGGAATGGGGTCTTGATCACTTTCCTTCTATATTGAAGAATATGTCAACGCTCTGAAAATTTGTCGATGATTGATTGGAAGAGACATGTAACTACTTACAGTTTTGATACTAATGCCAGTGACTTTGGTGGGATCATCCTGTCCCCGGACAGGAGTGAGATTTATACTACCCCTTTGTCCCAGGATACTGGCCCGTGGAAAGCACGAGAATCTCATCCTATCTTCCACATTCGATACATCGTTGGAACTGAATCTTCACTCACCTAAAATGTACATTCAACGTAAACAAACAATTCATAACGATAGCACATGCCTCTACCACGATTGCTCAACCGCGCATAGTCACATGCTTGTGCTAATGTTTAATGTACAATATTATGTCTGACGTCACGCTGGATTAGCATAGTGTAAATGTTGACATATACGAAGGTATAAGGATGAATTGAATTTAATACAATTCTCAATTTCGATAGACTGGTAGCAATTATTACGTTTCATTCACATAATATAATCATTGCATTTTATAATTTTCGACGCAGTTGCTCACATTTCTACGCAATTGATAAAATGTTTAGTTTCCATGTTTCATAAAAGTATATTTATTCGGATGGGCATCTGGTTTGGACGTCTTGCGAATAAATTTGTGATATCATTAGGAAATGGAATGAATAAAATAAGCGACTGCACAAATCGGCCTTCTAATTCTAATAACATTTCAATATTTTCTGGGCGAGGAAACATTTTCATTGTGTTATTCCAGTTTGATATGATGCGTCTGGTATGCAATAACTTCTTATGAGTCTTAGCTATTGTGGTCGCGGTTCAAGAACAGTGAATTTTTTATTTCAATGAGAAAATTGCCACCACAATCCGTAGATGTTTATCTGACCTTCATATGGCTAACGCAATTTCGTAACTCCCCCATGTTTGTAAAGCTTCAAACAAATTTTTTTCATGTATTGATTATTAGTAAATTATAATCAAATAGAATTCAACAAGTCGAAAATGCATTCTGGTAATGCTGATATAATTGGCTTCTCTCGTGGGTATAGAAATACCAAAACCGAAATTTACAGATAATATATTCTTCAGAATACCATTCTTGATATTCAACAGAAATAAATTCTCGCTATTACGATTGCGATGACTCAATTGTTTCACATCTTATCTCAATGTGAACATCAAACAACAGTTAACCCTTTGTAAGACATTTAATTGCGGTAATAAAGTTTCATGTGATCTATAGTGATGATTCACAATTTCTGCAAAACAAAATGAAAAAACGGCTTCTTTATTATTATAACCATAATAATAGCAATTATTATTCGTATTTTCTGTTTTATATGCGCGAGAATTTTTTTCCTTCAGAAAACTGAGCGAATATTTGTGATTGTTACCATGGGGATATAACTTATGCTACCACGTATAATGACATCGGTTCTACTTTACTAACTTAGATATGAAGACTGTGATAAGAATATTTGATCAGTCGCGTGGGCAGACACGAGTTTAAATATGTCGCCAATCCATTTAACTACCGGTCTATTTTTTACCTGAGCAATGAAAAGCTTTGTGGGATGGGATGGGAAAACAAAAAAATTTTTTCATTATTTTCTGCGATTATTTTCTTTTTTAAGAATTTCCTACGAAAAAAATTGCTGTGATGAAATCGCCAACATTGAATAAGATAATTAGTAGTGTGGAATAATTAATTGAATCACTATGATGTGCATCAGCACAGAAAAGTATAAGTTAGATGAATCAACTAATGATTTGAGTGACATTGACTTACATACAATTGAAAAAAAAAAAAAAATAAAAAAATAAACCAATTCGCTCTACATTTTTTCATCTATTTTTGAGTATCATCGAAAGAAAATAATAGGAACAAATATCATATAACTTTAGTAGCTGTCATAAATACAACATTCTTCCTGTTTATGAATTATAATTTATATTATCAAACTGTATTGGAATGCAGTGAGGTTATATCGGAACGATAAGCAATTCCGTTGATTTTGCTGATTAAATCAAGCATAATGAATGGAATAGAAAGAGAAGGAAAATATACAGCTGCACTTGATAATATTGAAAAATAAAAAATTATGAATTATTAATTTCACTTGTGGAACACTTTTGGTGTTGATACATTGAGTTCATTATTCTGTTTATCGATTTTATTCAATGAATCCCATTTTCAGAATTCGTCAATCAATATGTGCATCATTCTATCAATAAAAAGTCGTAGTTTGCTTTTGGAAAGTGACGATAATGACAATTGTTGCAGGAATTTAACAGAACAGAAGTCAAAAGAGATATTTGAATGACGTTCCATGTTCATTTACAAAAAAAAAGGAAATCTTATCGCCGTGATAACAAGTGGAAGAAAGCAATGTCAACATACACAGTATGAAAGTATGTTGTATGTTGTAATTGTCGTGTAGACCTTAAAGTTGAATTCTTTTGTAACAGAGAGTTATTTGAATAGACCCCATCTTTAACAGGATTATTAATCCTCCCTAATAAATCTCGATTAACTCGATCGTATATATTGCACCGTATGAAGGAAAGACGATCCGGAATGACAATCCAACGGTAAAATTCGCCAATACATTCTTCAATAATTATTTATAATCGTTGTTTATGTTCGGGCACGGACGTTGAACGAAGAATTGTTGTGATGAATGAAATACGCATCTTGTAGACATATAAAATCCGCTTCAATTATGTCCACGAATTATCTGGACACTTGAGGCTACTTGCTCGTGCATGATTTGACAATTTTTCTGTAATTCTCCAAACACCTATGTTAGATGCATGAAACATTGTCATGCTCAACGAATATCTAGTCCAAGTATATTGATGAAATATTACACACATTTGTTAGGTTACACTCGATATATCATACTTTCTATCTAAGATGCTAATTAATTTGCGTAGACACCTCGACAGTCGTATGAATCACCATATTATATCCCGAGTTATTTATAGTAATGTAAGCAAAGGATTTTCTGTATCGCCGTCTTCTTCTTACTTATGTTACATAAAACAGTAGAAGTGACTGCAGTTCAGCGCGCGTTCTTTTGTTATTTTTCGATTGGATTTCTGTTTCTCGATTTTTATCAAATACTCACCTCGAGCCAACATAACACTTGTTAGCTTATGTAATACACCAAGTCACAATTGTTACAATGTATTTGTGGTTTGTTATTACAATTCTCTTGAAGGTTTGAAGTACAAATTAGAAATGTTAATTCGTCAACACTGAGTAAAAAGGAAGATAATCCGTTTGTATTTATGTAAATTTTACATTCTCAATGATTTCTATGAACAATTTTTCCTGTTCTATTTGTTTCTTGTTATAAATTATTTCGAACGTGTGCCGACATTTGTTGAATGATACTGCGTTGGACAGTGAAACGATTGCGTGAATGAAAGGAAGGTGTTATCGGGTTGCCGGTGTTGGAAGCACTGAAGTAAAAAAAGAAAAGATCGCATGGCTGAAGCTGACAATAGCGTACCACTCACTTTTGTCAATTATTATCGTTTGTCACCTCTTATCCGCGTGCTTCACAGACACTTAATCTTATTCGTTCACATAAACGCATATCTTTGCATTGACTGTATAGCTTTCATTTTTTCCAATCGCAGTCACGCGGAACATGACATTGATCATAAGAAGACATTTATGATTCTTGATGACTGAGATTATTTTTTTTTTCACGCGAATTATCGAATTTGGATAGAAATATCTGTTTTATGTCAGATCTGCATATATTTATTTACAATTTATTATATAGTACAAAAAAGTCTTGATTCAAATTAATTAAAAAACGATGGGACAAAAATTCAGTCATGTTCACATTCATTTGTAACTTCATCTGCTCTCAACATCGCAGCAAAAAATCCCATTGGTCTCTGGGACAATTCTTTGGGTGATCCCTCTTCAACAATTTTTCCTTCATCAAAAACAACAATTTTGTCGCAGTATAATAAAGCTGATACTCGGTGCTAGAATATGAAATGTTTTCAAGTATAATGTTATCTATTAATTGAATTGATGTCAAGGCAATTAATACCAACCGCAATTGTGATGACAGTCTTCTCTTTGAATGTTGTAGATATTGCTTTCAACAAAGCTTTCTCAGTTGATGAGTCAAGAGCACTAGTAGCTTCATCGAGTACTACTACCGCTGATTCACGTAATGTTGCTCGAGCCATGCTGAGTAGTTGTAATTGACCAGTGGAAAAATTCTCGCCACCTTCTCGTACCTCCAAATCTATCCAATTCCATTTATTCATTTGAACCTTTTCCAACTGCACCGATATTAGAATGACAATAATGTACATTACCTAGTCCTTCTGGATGCAAAGCTATGACATCTTTCATTTGTGCGATATCTAATGCTGCCCAAAGCTCTTCATCGCTGTGTTCTGATAGTGGATCCAAGTTTTCTCTGATAGTGCCACTGAACATAATGACATCTTGAGGTATTGCAGACAGTCTCGAACGTAAAGTGAGTAATGAAACTCTCTTCAAATTAATCCCATCTATTAATATTCGTCCTTCAGACACTTCTAGTAATTGGAAGAGGGACATAGCTGTTGATGATTTTCCACTTGCAGTTCTACCGCAAATACCAAGTTTTTGGCCAGCTGCAATACGTAAATTCAAATTCTGGACAACTGGTTGAGATTCTGGTTCGTATCGTAGGGATACATTCTCGAATATTATTTCGCCTTTTTCTGGCCACGTGTCTTCAGCTTCATATCCTGAAAGATTAACAATGATAATTATATATATACAGGGATCAAAGAATATTAATTTTGCTGAAATATTCCGGGTCGATGATCCGCTATTCATTCTAATGATTAATCGCCACAACTAAATCATTTTTTCAGATGATATATTAATTACTACTTGCCATTCTCTCGATAATTCTCTCGTGGCGCCTTAGTATATGCGCTCATTCTCGAAACACTACCCATATACATCTCAATTTCCGATACGAATTTCACAACCCAGTTAAGATAAATTGGTACGAGAAAGGTATAATTGACCGCAAGACCCACCAGCGCTGGTGTTACTCTTTCTGGGTATAACTTAGCGGAGAGTAGAGCAGTGAATATTGACGCTGCAACTACAACCGCACCCAAATAATCCTGGAATCATAATCAACTATAAGAATAATTCCATAGAAATATTCCAATAAAAAATATTGAATAATTCTAACCAAAGCTATACCCAGCCATCTGCTACTAGTGTTTAAAATGAGAAAAGCATTCGTATTTGAGTCAAGGTACTCTATCATATCATCCATGAATCGGTCCTGCTGTTTGAATGCTCTCACTATTGAGAGGCCTGACAATGTCTCAGAGAAATGAGCAGCAACAGGGCCCCGAGTGCTTGAAAACGACACGAATATTTCAATTAACATCTACTCAATAAATGAATTAGACCTTCTATTCATGTACCTGCCCTCGAGCCTTTGAAGTTCTCTGGCGCTAGCTCTGTAGAATTTCTGTAGGAGGAAGTACGCAAAACATGTTGGTACTGCTGCGATTAAAAACCATGGCGAAATTATTATATTGATGATCATGGCAGAGACGCAGAGTAAAACGAATGAAGTTAATCGTTGAAATGTAGTTGAAATTTTTTTATCAATTACTCCCATGTCTGCGCTGAAATGATTCAGAATTCGTCCCGTGGGTGTTCGTTCGAAGAATATCATTGGTGCTCGAACTAACGACGAAATAGCGGTTTGATGGAGTTGTTTACGTGCGCGCATGCCAGCCCATTGACCCGCAGCACTATTTAATGCCGACAGAAAAATAGAACTAACTGATAGTATAATATACATCCTAAAATAGAAAACAGTTTGCTGATGGATGTCGATAGTGTCTTCAATAACGTCTGTACTACTTCCAAGATTTGTCCATTCACTCAACCAAAGATCGGTATAAACTCGAAGTGCTTGACATCCCAAAGCTGCGACAATGTAAATTAGACCCGGAGCAATGCCACCCGCCTTCAAATAAGTCAACCAAACAGTATTTGTTACCAATCCGCTGGTATCTTCCTCATATTCCAAACTCTGAATTTCATCGATGCATTGCTTGTCATTATCGATATCATCAGTCGTGGCGGATTCTGAGGACAATAATCGTTTCACAGGATGATGATGCCACTCTTGTGGGCCAGGTTTTGTTGAAGATGATGACATTAATCGTTTCAGAACTTTTCGTTCTCTACTCAATGTCGCGTCATCTGATGCCATATTCACAATTTTTCCGGAAAAAAATTGTTTCAACATGTTTGTACTCTGGCCACTGTCCAGAGTATTGTGACGTTTTCTTGGAGTGATTGGATGTGATTCCAAAATGATTGGAGTTGAACTCTGACGTAATACAGGTGGTGGCGGCTTTGGTGGTTGCAGACTAAAGGCACGTGCAGCTATACAATGCTTGCGGAATCGTTTTCGTACTACACCCCATTCGTCTACAGGTACAGGTAAATCTGTGAGATCATGTGCTAGATATCTAGATCCAGACATCATTGATTTACGTAATCGAAGTGGAACGAATGCCGGTGGTGTTACGTGAGCATCTTGATCCGTGATCCATGACCCATCACTTGCGTGACGATGTTTCACGGATATTCCAGCAATTCTTGATACCAATCTTACGAGTGACCAACGATCCTTGGCTGTTTTGGGATTATCTTGAACATCCAAACGTTGTCGAGCTACTTCTTTCCATTCCTCCGCTAGTACAGAATCATTAATTTCAATTGTTGAAGGTGTACCTGCTGCCCGAATTCTACAATTTTCCATTGCTATCACATAATCAGCTGCACGAATCAATTCCAATTGATGTGTTACCACCAAAACCGTTTTATCCTTCTGCAAAAGAAGTTTCTGAATGCCCTGTTCAAAAATATGCTGACCAACTTGTTGGTCCAATGCTGATAGCGGATCATCCAAGATAATTGTATCAGCGTCACTGTATATGGCGCGGGCTATTGCGATTCTTTGTTTTTGTCCACCGCTCAAATTGATTCCTCGCTCACCAATGCGTGTCATATCACGACCAGGTAGAATATCAACGTCAGGTTGTAATGCACACGCTTTCAATACGTTTCTGTATCTATTGCGATTATAAGCAGAACCAAAAATGATATTCTCACGAAATGTTGCATTGAGTAACCAGGGTCTTTGGGATACGAAGGCAACTCTTGCATCACAAACCCATTCAACTTTACCGTGTAGTTTCAAGATTTCACCCAACATTGCTGATAAGAGTGAAGTTTTCCCACTTCCAGTTTTACCAACTATTAATGTCAATTTGCCACGGGGAACAGTGAGTTCTTGAATTCTCAAATTCGTTTCATCTGATCCGAGTGAGAAGACACCATTTATGTATAGAAGTATAGGTTTTATTGGTTGCTCAGATTCTTTCTCGAATACAGTATCAGATGAGGAGCTCGTATCGTATTTAACGAGTAACTTCAAACCCTGATGATCTTCGTCGTCTTCATTGATATTTCCGAGTGTACCAAACGTTGAAATACTTTGTAAATTCCTATCTTCGATGGTACTTTCACTCATCGAAATTGCTGATATTCTATAATCATCATCTACAAGTCGTTGTGCTTCCCTTGGATTTGGCAATACATCTGCAGTCTCTGGCAGTGATAAGAAGTCTTCTAGTCTTTTCGTTGATATCTGTACGTGATAAATATTCATAAGCTTTTCTTTAGAAACCAAACTTGGTACAGCCTTATCTGTGAATGTTCCATATAACGTTCATGTTTCAGGATAATTTAAAATCAAAGTCTTACTATTGCATTCAAGATAATTGGTACGATAACGGGAAAGATGAATAGAGGTACTGTGAGTTGAGAGAAGAGAGCAAGACTAGCAAATACATTGCCGGCATTGAGGTGAGTTTCTTCTACCCAAAAATAAACACCAAACGTGAATAAGGTTGTGAGTACTGATGAAGCGTGCGTTAAGAAAGCTGTAAAGGAAAATTGCGGAAATTTCATTAAATCATTAATAATTATTTATGTATCTTTGGTAATAACAATTGATAAAACTGATATGCACTTATCAATCCCCAATAAAACGAGTCTTTGTCGAGTAGTTTCAATTCTTCACTGCGAGTTGTTCGAATTCGCTTTTCGAATACAACTTCCCACGCGCGCAGCTTGACCAGTCTCATACCTTGCAGAATCTCGTTTAATAGTTTCAATCGTGCGTCGCTGTGATCCTGAAAATAAATTCATGTACTTTGATCAATTGGTTCAATTATTACAAACGATGTAAAAAAAATTACTCACAGTGATCAACTTCAAATTCTCTGACATTCGTTTACCGAGGATTAATTGTAATGGTGTAACGATAAGGATACAACACACTGCACCAATGATAGCACTAACTCCTAGTTTTACATAAAGTAAAAAAATAATTGCGGCTATCTATAGGAAAAAATGAAATACCATTTTAAACACTGGGACAACGTGCACATCTGTCAAGGTTGATATTATGAGTACCGTTTACCTTCAGAGGAATGGCCCAAGTGTAATGGCCAATCCAAAAAAAGCTCATAACATTGTATGCATCTTCGGCCATTAAATTCGTCAAAGTGCCAATATCTGCTGCATGTGGACGATGTTGGTTATCCTTATCATCTTTATTATCCTTTGTCGGTGGCTCGTCTTCTTCAATAATGGTCCAAGAATACAGTCGCAGAGATTTATGATAGATCAAGGCCTGGAGATAAATTAAGACACCAGCAATTACTTTAGTTGTGAGTGCACCAGTTTTTCGCATTGATTTTTTATTTTCGTGCTCACTTGCAGGGCCGTCCTCAGTCGTATGCCTTCGACATTTAAAAAATGCGTGGAGGCTTGGCTCAATGTGCTTTGAAGAATAGCGGCTAAGAATATAAGAACACCCAGGAAATAACCGTTCTCCATCAAGTTTTCGAGTGTAATGTAATTTCCATTGTTTTCGTTTCTGGTGATTGTTGAATTTTGTATTGTTGAAACGTAATTCACTATTTTCGAAATGGCCATTGGTCCAACAAGTGTTGTGGCATCACCGAGCAGTTTGAGAATACCACCAATAAGAAATGAGGGCCACACACGTTGCCAATAACATGGCCAGAGTGATGGTTTAGTGTCAACACGAGCATTCTATGGAGAAAGAATGATATGAAAGAGGCGAGAGCAAAACAAATAATTACTTTTAGGAGATAGCGTGGAGAGGGTCCAGAGTGATTTTTTAGGGAGAAAGTCACTTCTCATGAATTTTGTTCTGCAGAAATAGTTGGAAAGGAGATGCTGAACTTTTTAGAGGATTTCATTGTGCGAAATATATTGGTGGAATTTTTCCAGTTACAGAAAAGTTGTTCATCTAGAGTTTCATCAGGTCTCTCCCTCAAATTCTCAAAGCCCCATCAACTCCATTAGCGACAATCGTCACCACAAAATCGTACATAATAATAAATTTTCTGTGTCATCGTTATGATGTTCCTTTCTAAAAAGAAGAAAGAAAGAAAAAATAAATAATGCAAAAAATAAATTCTCTCACTTGTCGTTCTTCATAAATTCGTCGGAATTTTTCAAATTGTATAACGGTGGACTCCTCTTCAGGTAATTCACCAAGATCGTTTAAGTCAAGTGGGGCCCGATATCCACGCAATAGCAGATCAACGACCCAATGGAACGTCAGTTTACTAAGAAGGACTGAACGAGCGTGTCTATAAGAGACATGAGTGTTTCCGGTTCCGTGAATATTGTATCGTTTGCTCTTCTGCATCTGCAATATTTAGATCACTCATCGTTTGTTTTCGCCAACATAAACGTTCAACACATGAAAAGCTCAAAGTCTCAGTTTATTATTACAATTCGAATATAATGCCAGCCGTTGTCTGGATTATTTTGGATATGGTGGCCGAAATGAGAATAATGTTTATGACTTACAATGCGATAAAGAGCATAAGAGTCAACGATGGCAAGAAGTCCACAGAGGAAGCTTGTACCAATCGTTGTGATGATCCGCACGTGCACGATGGTCAGGCCAAATCTATAATTAAATCACTCGAAATGTGAAGTTATGATTGAGATAGGCACAGATTAAAGTTTAAATATAAAAATACACATATTAATAATGTACCTGGTTAAGTGGAGCAGTCTCCATGATCTTGCTACAGCAATAGTTATGAACGCACCACCAGACACAGCGAGACCTAATCCATCTCTTGTTTCAGTTTGACGATGTGATATCCAACAATTGATGACTGCCAGAAGTGAAATGAACTGCGAAAGTGGTCCTTGATCGATAAGAGCTTCACATAGCTCCATAAGTAGAACAAGCATTAGCGAAATGCAGAGAACAGTACGGAGATTGTGCAGAGGAAGTAATTTTGTGGTGCACCTGTAAAAACATTTAATCATCAAACAACGTGCTCTCAGTTGTAGTTAATTCGTGCTTGAAACGAGTTAAGAGTGCCTGGCTGGTTACTGGTTCAACATGTTCTGACTCACACGCTTCGAATGAGCTGAGGAAATCCCCGACCGTAATACACAGAATTCACCATAGCTAACCATTCAAATATTCAGCCATGACGTGACATGTTTTATAACTTACATTCGATGGTCTGTCAACTTGTATTTAATGATGAGACATAAGGCAGCTATGAACGCAAGTGAGACGACTGCAAGGTTAACGAGTTCAACAAAACAATCGGATCTTGATGATGGGCTGCTTGTCATTCTGATTATAGTACCATTCCCTGCGTCCCATGTCCAGATTAAGTGCCAACCGGAAGTGGGTAGTAGCCGTAAAAATGCAGTCCTCTCACACAGTCCCATCATTGCACAATTGACGGAGTTGGATGATCATTCACAAATATCATGAAGCGTATTTTGTAATAATGAAAGGCACTACGAATGTAATTTGTGTATCTATGAAACGATCACACTGAATACGATGACGCGTAGCGTAAAGTTTCTCGTTTCTAGGGCATCAACAAACATAATTCCATCGTATAATCTTCTCGGAGCTTGCTCATTTTAAATCTAATATAGAAAACGTAATGCATGACGTTGACATTGCAATATCGTACATGATCAGTGTTGCAAAAATAGACTTAATGCCTCTTCATTCATTTGTAGTTGGTGTACAGAGTATCATGGTTGTTGATGGTTATCGGATATCTGTCAATGATATTGTGATCTACATATTTATGATGGAAATATAAACATAACAGTGGAACGTTGATAGATTAGATGGAACGTTGAATTTAATTCGTTGACCCCATGGAATTCTCCCCCTATTTGAAATTATTGATTGTTCTGATTGATTAACACCTTCCGTCACGCAGTTTTATTTCGAACTTCGTGCACCAGTAGTTTCAAACGATGCAGTAACATTCATATTAGTTCAAATTGTAAATTGACACTGCGGCTAATCACGTGCACGTGTCATTGATGTTACTGATCCTATCGATTTTCCGATGCGCTCCCGTCTGTTATTCGCGCGCTACTGAGAATCAAGATGAGCGCAGAAGAAGCCGAATGGATTCGACGAGTTTCGTGAGTCATCGAGGTTCAAAAAAAGAGTGAGTAGGAAGCACGTACATACGCAGATACGTGTTCAACGGGTTAAATGATTTATATCGAAAGGTATTGGCTCATCAAATAACTTTACTGGTCTATTATCATTGTGTCTCATATCATTCGCATTTTATTTGAATGTACGTCATTATGGTTAATGTATAATATCAAGCAATACGTGAATCATTTCTGTTAATTCAATCCTTTTATTACTCAATGGAATTAGTTACACGTAGAATTCTTTCTTAGATGTCATGTCAAATCGCTGGATTTCTCTTTTAAAACGAAGCACCCCCTGAAATTAGAAGAATTCGTTATTAGGATTTGGATTTTACCGGGTAGCTGAACAACAAAGAAGCAATTGATGTATGAATTGTTTACCATTTCAATCATTTTATCTAAGTCAGCTATGGCTTTCTCATGAGCAATTTTCAGCTTTTCCGCCTCACGTCCTTGCTTTATCCCCAGAGTTTTTCTTTCATCAGTGAATTTTTTGATATTAGCTTGTTTCTTTTCTCGCAACCGACGTTCTTTGTCACCTTTGGTCTTCAATGCTTTGTCATTCATTACGTCCTTAGTTGTTTCCGCAGAGACTTTAGCTTGATTGGCATTCAGTTCCTTCAGATCTCTGATGGAGTGAAAAAAAGTGACATTCGAAAGCTGTTACTGTGCACTATCAGAACTGAATGAATTACAATTACTTGTCTTGTTTAATTTGCAATTGTTTATTCTGTGCTGCTTGGACCATTTCCATAACTTTCTTGAATTCGTCTTTTCCTGCTGTGATATGAGTTATATTCATTTCCCATTCTGCCTTCTTATGTTTCTCTACCATTGCTGACCATTGAGCAACCTGTTCCTTCACTATAGCTTTCACACTTGCATCTTCAATTAGTGTTGTTGCACTTTAAAAAAAATAGAAGAATGAAAAACAATTGAATCATAGGCGTTTATTTTGAATACTCTACTCACTCCTTTCCCTTCACCAATTTTTCAATTGCTGTGCAATGATTTTTTTGCATAGTTTGTCTTTCTTTCTGATGTTTCTTCAACAGTGACTCCATTTCTTTCTGTTGCTTTTTCCCAATTTTAAATGCTTTATCTTTCCTCAGTAAATCCAAAGTTATTGGTTCAGCCTCAAACGCCACTGCTCAATCCAATTGGTCACTTAATATAAGTTCACTGTGAAAGTATAATGTCTTCAATCAATTTTATTACCCCACTTGGGCCCTTCTTCTTTTTTCACTTGTTTTTGATCGGTTTGCTCGATTCCCATAGCTTTCATGTTCTCAGCTTGTTTTTCAGCTGCTTTGCTGAAGCCACCCGGATCACTCAACATCGCCATAAAATCTCAAATTCATAGATATATTCAACTTTATTGCTTGAAGCGACTAGAAATCAATGATGTATTCGTGTCTTTGTATACCTCCAAATCCATCTGGTACATAAATCTTTATTTCAATGTTACAGAACAGCATGGGTAGAGCCATTGGAAAGTTGGCCTCTGTTTTCAATGAAATATGACGATATCCAGCTTGGAGACCGTCCAGAGGTAAAATTCGTTGACCCAATAGCTTTCCACTCTCTTCATAGACACCTACAGGGAAAAGTCGGATCGAATACTAATTCCAAAAAAATTCAAGTTGAGTGATTGATTGGACGATACCGAATCTTAGAACAGCCAGATCTGGCAGTACGACTTTGCGAAAGAGGAAAGGTTCTTCATTGTAAACGGGATTTAAACCATTTCCTGGAACGAGTCGCGTTCTGAATTCTTTTTTGATTGTGTCAGCTGGTAAACCATACATGTCAACCTCCACGTATGTTCCAACTTTTTTATCCGACAAGAATTGTCCAGCGATTACCTTGCAACAAGAGAGAATTCGATTAATTGTTTGGAATGTCTACTCATTACATCGATTCGTCTTGATAATTCTTCACCTGGACCGAGCATTGAATAGAAATAACGCCATCGACGTCCTCCGAGAATGGATCGAAAGTTTTGTCAGAGCGCCGCATGAACTCTGGCTTCAATAAGTAGCCAGTCGCGTTGTTGAATTCAAATTTACCCTGATTAAGTTGTATGGGTAAATCAGGCGTTTGAAAATTTAATGCGACCATTTGACAACCGGCATTCCAGAACACTTGTGGCATATAATTTGATGAATCAGCTCGTGTACCCTTTGGATAAATTCTACTCATTTGTCGTTTGTTATAATTAACGAATTCAATGCCCGACGTTTTCAGGTAATTCAATGCCGCAGTTTCAGAGAAAGATGACATATTATGGTGAATATTTTTTTCTGCAATTATTATTGATGATAGGTATAAGCAAACAGAATGACAGGATAACTCAACGTCAATTGAATTATTTCAGGCATACTTTCCGCTACATCAAATCCCTGGAATTTGATCGGTTGGGCATAATTGATCATTGATGACAGCCATGGGTGACAAGCCATGGTGCTTCCAGTATGAACAACAGCAGCGGCAGCGTCACCTTCGGCACCTTCAGCACCTGCTGCTGGTGGTGCACCTTCTGGTGGTTCTTTTGGTGCGTCTGCCGGCGCACTAGCATCCTCCACTTGTTCATCTTTGGCTTCAAATTGTCCAGCCAAAAATAATTCCAACTCTGCTTTCTCTACTTCTGGCTTCAAACGTTTATTCTTTATAAGGATCTTACGCTTGAGCGCACTTGGTGGTGGAAGAGGATGCCCCGGTTCGAGCTAATCCGTTATGGGACGGTTAATTACAAAACAGCATAACCAATCATGATTGAGAATTAATTAAATGAGGATGAACACTCACTGGATAGTCCTTTAATGGCTCTTTCAGTAAAAGATCTCCTAAGATATCATCACAGTACTTTGCTAATTTGTACTGTTGCTTCAAACAGCAATGATTCTCAAAGCTCAGAATTACAGGATAGTCACTGGTGACGAACGCGCAATCACGCAAAGCGACTATCACGTCCTTGAATAGAATATCAGTGCACATGGCTTTACCGTGGGTTATTATTGGCTCTTCATCTTCACCTTTACCATCCCAACAGTCCAACTCTACACACCTTTTCAATGGCCACTTTATTTTTATTCGATTTACATCTTATTAATTCCATTGCGAACCAGTAATTACCTGCACCCAGCCAACAGAACCTGTCTGTACATTTCTACAGTACTTTTACCGCCTATTTGTCTTCCACTCAGATATGTATTGTGACTTGAGTTGATGTAGTAATGTGATAATGGTTGATCCATATCCATCCACTCTTCGAGTTTTTCCAAGAATACTGGAGCATTCTCGTCGCACATCAAATAACGAATGAAACCGTCTTTTGTTAATTTTTCTAGAGCAAGGAAACATTTTTTCGTCATTTTTGAAGTGAACTCATCATATTCATAATGAAAGAAAAATATTGGAAATTATTCTCTGATATTTACTTTCCGCGCGCATTTTCTCATCTCTCTCGTAATCATTTATTATTTCAATGCATCTCTTTTCGTCATACAGTGGATAAAGAATTTCATTGAGCATTGGATCTCTCTGCTTCTCGTTCATAAACGTTACAAATTGAGACAGACTAATCTCATCTGCTTTTCCTCTCGTGCTATAAATATCATTCAATGGATAGTCATTACAGAGGAGTTATGTGTTTGGGCTAATTATATTCATTAGATCAATACGAACATCGATTGAAACAGTTCTTCGATATCATTTCTCGGACAGATTTTATGATAGAGAGTTGTGAAATTTTCTAGGGTGAATGCTTCAGGGTCCATCTTATCACTCTGATAATGTGAAAAGAACAACAATTAGAATTCTATCCTTTCAATTGCAATGGAGTCACGATCAAGAGCTTACTTTTCCACTCGGTAAATTCATTTCTGCTAGAGATTGATACACGAGCTTCTCTGTTTTTCCTGATGCAAAGGTTTTAGAAATGACTTTCACTGGCAGTTTGCCTTTGGGATCAACAGTGAACAGAAGTCTCTTCCAACTGTAAATATTTTATTTGATTGCATCTCATGAATAGTTAATGATCTGAATACTTTTCCTTTTTTTTTCACTTACTGTTTCATTAATTGAGTGGTGGGACAGATATTACTGGCCTTGGTATTGTGCGTAATTATCCGCAGACCCTGTTGCCATTCCTTCGGTATATGCGAAATATTTAATTCTATTTATTTTTTCTTTTATTAATTATATCTCCAATAATCCGGAAATCATTGACTTTACCTTGGCCTGTTCCGCACTCGATAATACAAGATGTTGATAAGTGATATTTGTATAATCAACACCAGAACAAATTGTTAAGCTCTTTTCATTTAACTGATCCGTATTTCCATGTTTACTCAATTTATTACAAAGCTTTGGATCTTTTGGTGTACCGCCGTATCTAATATCGGACACTTGAGCAAGTTCTATCACGTCGCCATCCTTTGAGAATGGAAAGGGCGTCATAACAAGCAATTAGATTAATTTTTCGATTCGATAAATGAATCTGGCATTGCTTATAATCAATTGTTTTCTTCGATTGGTTACCTTCCCCTCGCTCTTCCAATATAAAAAAAATCCATACTCGTCGACCTTGAATAGACAGTTTGGCTCGTAGTCAGTACTTTCTTTATCTTCATACCATCGGTCGAAGGTTGCTCCCGTTTGTAATATTTCTGGCACAGGTATTCGCCAATTATACTCAAATTTCTTTGTCATTTTTGATGACCAAAATCGTTGTACAAAGCTTTCTATTCTTTTTATTTATTTATTTGACTTTCAATTACATCTATGTGAATGAATTAAATTTTTTTCTGTCAAATTGATACTAAACTTTGAATGACCGACAACTAAATGTGTTTGGTAACGATACATCTGAGCTGCCTCTATGTGAGGTCGCGTAATTCACTTAGTTTAATCCACTTTTATGAAATTAAGAATGAGAGGGGTAACGGAAGTCTTTATCGCAGTATATTCTCCCTCCTATCAGTTGTACCATCTACATTGGTATTTACATCGCATTCAGATTATGTAAATGAAGTAATAATAAAAATTCATAATCAACAATTTAAGTTTAATTGAAAAATACATAAATTCCAAAAATATATTTTAT
>JABMBR010004563.1:0-23624 GCA_018881525.1 Meteorus sp. PSUC_FEM 10030008
GTGTGCTCTTCCGATCTTCATATTATATATGTATGTAGAAGGCGTGTGGTACCGTGGGAAAGTCGCGGGATCGGTCTCCATTCGAATTACGTGAAAGAATCGCGCGTCGGTGGACGCGATTGAAATTTCGGAGTCTATCGTGTGTCGAGTGTGTGAGCATCAAAAGAAGGGGAAAAGGGAGTGAACGAAGGAGGAAAGAACAGAGAGCGAGGGTATGATGATGAAGAAAGAAAGAGGACAGATGATGCGCGATGGGAGCTGAATACCGATTAACCATTTGTGCGCCAATGCACATACTCTCTGTCCGCAATCTATGACCAAGAGGTAGAATGACTGTAAAAGAAAAATATGAAAAAAGAATTGTGTGTGTATATACATATATATAAAATGAAATAACCAGCATACATTCATACACACGTACACACAAATATACACTTCCCAACTACACTTGAGCTCTGTTGCCGTCCGGATTGCGTTCTTTCTTGACTCTGAGCTTGGCGATTGCTGCTGCAGTTGCTGCTGCAACAAACTCTTTTCGTTTCAGCATCAGTATAGCGCCAAACGTGTGTGTTTGTACATAACCTATACACCCGTGGCGCGCTCGACGGTGCACCCGTTAACCCTTACTCTCGATGAACCACCTAACCTAACTTTTTATTTTCTTTCATCCTTTTGCACTCTCCTTTCTTGTATTTTCTACGTATGTGTCTGTCGGGGTCCGGTTTATCCCCAACTCTTCTTCTTCATCTCTTCTCTTCCCCCAAAGGTATACGGCATTTAATGGTATAGTTATGTGACGACGGCGGCAGCAGTATCGCGCTAGTGTGCAAAATCGCCGTGTGTTGCGAGTACCAGTGGCAGCAGCAGCATCACTACCACTAGCAACCACAGCATATAACACAGCCAACGGGTGTGCGCGTTTTGTGTGGTAAGGCGATCGCTAACGCGCGCGCGCATACTCAACCGTGCTCACACATATACAGAGACACGTGAGGGGCCCGTAACCTTTCCTTGACCCGCATACTGAACGGCTGTGCCGTAGCTCGAACCGTGGGAACACTACTCGGCGACGTATCCCCACTCGGCCATTCGTCCGGCATCCCTGCGCGCTCTTCTCTTCGTTTTCTTCCATCTTCTCCTCCTCAATACCTCTGGTCTCTTTCTCACTCTACTGTTCCCTTCTGCCATCCTCTACCTCCTCCACCGCTTCTACAGAGCTCACCTCTCTCATATAACTTCACGTTCTATACCGCCTTCACTCCTTTCCTCTCGCAATACCTCTACATTCTCTATATAATACTGTGTCTCACTCTTGGCTCCTCACAAATACATTCTGTCCTTTCGCTCTTTCTTCGTTTCACCCACCCGTGTATTTCAGCCTTTCATCTCTACAGACGTGTTTTCTTCGCCATGCAGGAGAACCCTGAACGACGTAATGGCCGACCACATCCTCTATCCTTTTCTTCATACACTTCATCTAAATAGCCCTCAAATGTTCTTTCGTCTCATCTTTGGAAGCAGTCCATAATTTTTATGTATATATTTTGGATCCCTTCATTCGCCTTTTTTCACTCTTCCTTCCGCTCTTCGTGCTCTTTTTTTTATATTTACGTCTCGCAGCAATGGTACTTCATTCTCACTCACTAACCCCCCTGTTTGCCCCTTCCACCCCGTTCTTTCATTATCATTGGACTCCACCGAAAAAATATCCGTGAGAAATGCACCACAATGTACATTATGAATCTGTGATGATGATGACGGAAATATTCTTATTATTTTCATTTATGATTTCAGATGCAATCCAGGATGGACTGGTACATTTTGCGATCAATGTGTACGATATCCGGGTTGTCTTCATGGCACATGTCAAAAACCATGGGATTGCTTATGCAAAGAAGGATGGGGCGGCTTATTCTGCAATCAGGATCTAAACTATTGCACGAATCACAAGCCATGTCTCAATGGTGGCACCTGCTTCAACACCGGTCAGGGCTTATTCACCTGCTCATGTGCGCCCGGTTTCAACGGCACCATGTGCGAGACACCAATTTCTGATTGTCAATCTAAACCGTGTCTCAATGGCGGTTCATGCACAATGATTGCAAATATCAATTCAACATCACGTACCGTATCTCATGCAATTGGATCTTCGGCTAACAGCAACAATAATAATGCAACAGGAATCGACAAAGTTTCAGCATATCAATGCAATTGTCCGCCGGGATGGTGTGGTCGTCATTGTGAAATTAGTACAAAATCATGTCGTGATACACCATGCCACCATGGTGGTACATGTGTTGATGATATAAATAAAGGTTACACGTGCCGCTGCCCAGCAGGTTACTCCGGTCACGATTGTGAAACTCAAGTCAACGAGTGCGCACCAAATCCATGCGTAAATGGTGGTACATGCAGTGACAATGCTAATGGTTATCATTGCACCTGTCCCACTGGTTTCACTGGTCAAAAATGTGAAGAAAATGTTGATGACTGTCAAGACAATCCGTGCTTGAATGGCGCTACGTGCATTGATATGATAAATCGTTTTCGTTGTCAGTGTGTACCAGGATACGTTGGACGTTTGTGTCAAGACAAAGTGGATTATTGCTTAGCCAAGCCGTGTGCAAACGGAGGTCAATGCATCGCTGATACAAATGATTATCATTGCGCATGTAAACCTGGATTTACTGGTAAAGATTGTAGCATTGACATCGATGAATGCAAAAGTACACCTTGTCAAAATGGAGGTGTGTGTCGAAATCGCGTCAATGGATTCTCATGTGAATGCACTGATGGCTGGCACGGTCAAACATGCAACCAACAAAACTCTGCAGGAATAACAATACCTAGACCGTCAATGTCAATGAGTAATAACAATAATGGCGGTGGTGTACCAGCTTCAGGTGCAAGTTACTGGTCTGGAAATCTATCCAGACCGTCAGCTGAAGCGCGTGATGCTGGATTAACAACTGAGCATGTTGTAGTCATTGCAACTTTATCCACTGCAGTGCCAGCATTTGTTCTTGTCGCGGCATTGGCAGTGATGTGCATGAAACGTAGACAAAAGCGTGAACAGGCGCGCGCTGATGAAGAAGCGCGTTTACAAAATGAAAGAAATGCAGTACACAGTAGTTTGAGTAAACGGGCGGGCAACGCTGGTGGTAACAGTGCTTGTGGCAATGCCAGTGGAGTAGGTATGGTTGGAGGACATCAGGGTGGCATGATGGGAGTTGGTAATGTTATTGGGAACAGTTCTCTGGGAATCGCCAATGGTGGTAATAGTGTTTGTTCGTTGGGGGCTGGAGATTCGCATATGATTAAAAATACATGGACAGCAAGTAAAAGCATTAATAACGCCAGTGTAGTTGGACGTGATGATCTTGATTCATCATTCCAAACAGACAGTGGTCTTGATATATCGTGTGGTGGTTATAAACCAGAGCCAATACTATTGCCCGATGGTAGATCGAGAACACCAAAACAACTTAATACTGAAGCAGCGATGCATCGCGCGTCGCATCATTACACAAAGGATAAGGACATTGGTGTTAGTGTCGGTGTACATGACGGTAAGAGGACGTCCATGTTCTCGAGTAGCGGGTCGGATTCTTGTTGCGCAACGGAAGCGTCACTGCTAAAGAGGCCAACGATAACGGACAGTGGTGGTGTAGGTGGTGGAGGCGGCGGTGGTATTAATGAGGGTAGTTGCGGTGTTTATGTTATAGACGATCATTATAGGCATGATGCGACTCTCACAGCGACACTCGCCACGGAAGTTTAGTCGTGAAAATATATTTGTATTTATAAATAGGATTAATCAGCGATAAGGAACAAAGGGGAATTATACAAATCACAAACGGACAAACAGATAAATGACGAAGAACAATTTCAAGTGAAAAACTAAACTTTAAAGAATAGAGAGAGACTATTATCAATTTTTTCCCCGTTAACTTCTGCTTATTCATTGTGATTTCTTTTTCTTTTTCCCATTTTCACTCTGGCTGTCATTCGCACGTTGTGAAATTTGAATTGAAGTTTTTTTTTACATTGGGTTTGCGCACAAAGTGATTCAATTTTTTTGGCAAATGATTAGTGAAATGTAGAAAATCTGACAGCGCGTGCGGTTGATGTGCAAGAAAGAAAAGAAAAGGAAAAATAAATAATGATAAATCTTCACGTATATAACTGGATTATGTCGTGTTTAGATTTACTTACAGAATGAGGAAAATGAAAATGGAGAGAATAAATAACTAAGTAAATGATGGGGGAGCTGAAGAGGAAAAGTGAGAAAGAAAAATGCTGTGTCCCTGGCGGTGATCAGTTCACCACCACATAAACAAAAAATAATAATTAAGAATGTCCCCCCGTCTATCCCGAAATATATATAATTCTTTGACTTTAGGTATTTAATATTATCATGCTCGAAGCAGAACTTTGTACAGAATTTAATTTATTATTATTGTTATCTACTATTATTAAAGAAAGTGCGATCGATGTTATGTTGAGACAGTATAATGTAATGTCGTGCGACTATTCATTTATTATTGATAAATAATATTATATCGCATTATCATTGTTCCAGTAATTTACGATTGCGTGTGCGTGATCTTCGTGCGATTATTCGTGATTTGAATGATAACGTGTGTGTATACGTGTGAGCAGTGTACATGGAATATATGTGTATGTAAATATTCTTCTTTTATTTTTTTTCTTGTCGAAGTTGAAAATTGTCCGAAATTTCCATGTTTCTTATATTTATATTCACACATATATTTTTCTTCTGTAATGCTTTGACTCCCCCAGACGACTTGAATTTTTTGGCACGACATTTGAGAGAAAAAAAAATGTAAATGAACCTCCAAATTATTTATGTGACTATGGAATCTCATTGGGCGTTTTGTTTCTCTCATTGATGGGTGAGTCGTTTGAAATTCGTGACATATTATCTATCTTTCAAACGACTCGCCAGCAAAAGAGGATAAAAAAATTTTGTTGTACCCGCCGGATTTCCGGGTAGTCTCTGATATAGTTGAAGTTTGCAGCGAGCTTCCAGAAAGTCGCACCCAATTCTTCCTACACAAACTCTAGTTCTCTTTTCATCTCAGGATGGAGGTTGCATATATGGAAAGATCTAGCCCTCCCCTTCAAAACATTCGGGAGTTTGCACGCGGTTTTCGAGAGAGCAAGAGAATACATAGCAACGGTGGCGGCGTAGAACGTCTGGTCGTTTCCAAAAATAATTCTTAAAGAAAGAAGAATGACGTTGACTCTTTAAAAACTCTTCTCTCTGCAACCGCATGTAAGTGAAATATCGAAAGAAAAAAAAGAGAAAAGAGGTTATGTTATGTGAAAAAGAGAACACACTGATGTGTCGTCGTTTCGCTATTGAAATCTCGTCGTGCATCTGCGACCGTGAACAAAATAAACGATTTCAAGTCAGAATTAAAGTAGTGTGCAGATAAAAAATGAAAAATAGACGAGAGAAAATTGAAATAGTGATATATGTATACATATAAATATGTATGTATTCGAAGGGAGAATTATAAAATTACGCACGAGTTACGTGACTCTTCGGGCATTCATATTTCGGCATTTGCGACGTCGAGACTGTCAAGCTGGGTTTATTTATATATAAAATAATATATATATCCATATGCTTGTAATCTTTTTGCATTTGTAATGTTCCCGTATTTTTCTATACACTTGTTTCTGACTGTTCATTCTTTTTCAATTCGATTCCGCAGCAGAAGATTGAGAATCATGAGAATAATTGAAAATTTGTATGCCCATGTTTGATGAATATCGACGTCGCCTTGTGAAATATATATGATATTTGAAATGACAATTATGTGTTGTTATTGCGCGATTCATTGTATAATTATTTATTTTTGTGAATTTGATATATGAGATTGCTTGATTGGAGTATGATAATGTGTCGAGATTCAATTAGATATTAAAATAAATACATTGAAAAATGTTTAAGAACTATGTAAAAGTAAAAAAAGTATGATCATGACGACAATTTGTACATGGTGTGCGTGTGTGTGTTAATGACGCTGTATAACATTGACAAAGATGAAGATTGAAAAAAAAATGAAAATACAAAGATTGGATAATGTTCCTGTTGAATAATGAAAAATAAATGTGGAAAATAAAGAATGAAAACACAAATATACACAACTAAGTCAAAGTTTTCAAATAATCAACTTCTATAGCATTTTTCATATTGAATAGACAAGCGAGGGCGAGAGTAAATGAATTCCTGGCATTATCATTCCCCTCCATATTTTGTATTGTTATCTTTTTATTTTTTTCATCAGTTCCTGTGGAAACATCTCAACGTCTGCTACAGATCGTTAGTCCAACACCAAGTTCTTCTCTATTTCTCCACCATTCATCGCACTCTCATTCTCGCTTCCTGCTGAGATATCCAATTCAATCTCAAAAAACAAAAAACTAACCTGCTCCCTCTTCGCTTCACCTGTCCTCTCAATCAACTCGGCAAAAGAATTCGAATTGAATGAACCAGACAAAAACAGATTCATATATCATTGAATCATCACTTCTAAAAACCTATTCAAAATATATAATGTGTATATCAATGTCAGTTCCTAATTTGTACTTAGACTTTTCTTTCTATCCCCCTATTTTGTATGACAATTTCTAATCATTGCCTATGTCTGACAATGACAGCTTTTGAACATTGTAACTGCATTATCATATGCCTCCACGAAACTTTACACATAGTTTTCTCCAACGATTTTGTATAAAAAGAACAACTGATATGTAAGACCCCGTGATATATTCCGTGAAGTTTTCTTTATTCAATTAACTCGCGCGTAATCCTCAATGAATTTTATATATGTATATGAATAATTGTGTAATGTAATTGCTTGATCGTGTGAGGTTAAGAAAAAAAGCAAACATTGTGAATGCGTATATTATTACATCGATCCATTGTAAAGACTTTCTCGTATATATATCCGATATATATATATAGTAAAATATAATAACGACATGAATTAGTTAACTCCACACTACTATCATCGCAGTTGCGTTTTATCATCATTTATCTTCACAACCCTTCGTTTTTCACCTTGATGAAATTAATAAATAATATACATTTTCATATCAACCACGTATGCGTTCTCATTTTTCATCTTTATTTTGTAATAGAAATAATACAATAATAATTATTTACTAACATTGTATTTGTGACCTTTCCTTCTTCGTTTTTTTTATCTTGAATTGCTAGCTTTTGATGTTTTGTTGCATTTTAGAAATGACAACATAGCTGTAGGACCTACGAACGTTCTCACACAGTCATACACTGGTTTATTTTTATTTTCTAAATCCTAATGATCAATATTACCGTTATTTTCTTATGATTACACCTTATGATTATTATCTTTATCATCATTGTTATTACGCTTCAAATAATTGTAGTTCGAAACTTATAGAATTCGTTCGACTAGACGCACTCTCTATACTTCAATAGCAGGGGACTGTATCAAGAAAATGATTGAAAACAAAAATGGTATGATGAAAAAATTGGAAACGAAATGTACAGTGTACAGTTGACTATTTCATTATTTGGAGTATTCGGGGACATCAAAATAGATGGGGAGTAATTTATAATCTTGCTGCATCTGAGGTTGGGAAAGGGTATATATGTGAAAGAATATATGAGTATCAGTGCATGTACGTGAAGAAGCAGTCTCGAAAGAGGAATTTATATGGGCCTCCAAGAGCCAGAAATGACATGAAAGCTATCTCGGTTCGTGATAGTTGAGAAGAGTAAAAGTGATGGTGTTTACAGTATTTAGGAATAATAATTGATCGACGAAAGATTATATTTTTTGTATCATTATTCAAAACACATGACACACATTACTATATTACGTGACAATGCGAAGGACTTGAAATTAACAACGATTAACTAATTATTTATAAATGACTGTATGGCTGAGATTTTTCCCCTTGTCTACATAATGTACAACCTTGTACTTTTCTATATAAATTTATCTAATCAGTTGTTATTTATCGGAATGTTTTTAATCATCATTTTTTGAATTGAAAAATTGCGCTCGGGTAATACTGTCGTGTTTGTTTCGAGTCAATATGTGTTTGTACTACACGTATATTTAACTGCAATTCCCGATATTGAACACATATTTGATTTATTATATTGATTATTGTAATTGTGTAAGTGAACGGCTTTTGATACATTTACTTTATTCGTTTTTCAACACTGTGTAAACCATTCCCCGCATAAATGTGTTTGAACAATAAAAAATCATGTCATTCGAAAAATCATAGTGACGACTCCTTTATATCTGATTAACTCGATGGGAATTATGACACATCATGAAGAAATAGAATGAGATATAAAAAAAGATTTCGTACGGAAGGCACACATTTTGAGATCAACATTGAATTCTATCTAAGTCCAGGAGCTGGAGATATTTCAGGACCATTATTATCCTTCACTTTAAACATATCAATAAATTATCGTGTAAAATTGAATTGTGGTGAACAGTGATTGCTATGAAAACGACGAATAGACAGCACAGTAATAAAAAAGGAGAATAGAGAGCAAATAAAATTCCTCCAATTATCCTGACAAGAAAACGCTTCATCTTCTAGTAATTTGACTTAAGATTCTTATTGATTAAAATCCGACACTGAACACAAATCTTGCATCTTCCCGTCTCCGCATTCGAATTTTTCGTGACGAATCGTTTCGTTCATTTTCGAGTAACCACGAAATCTCTGCCTCCTCCATACATTCCCAATTCAATCTATGTTCCTTAAACGTAATTGATTGTCCACTAAAAAGTTTGACATACCTTTTGAAAGATCATTCCATTCAATGAAATTTTCCTTCTTTTCCAATTTTTTTTTTTTTTTTTTCGTGCATTCAATGAAGTAATGCACACTTCATAAACTTCTCGTTTGTTCTTTACCCATTTATCCTGTCTGTTATTCGACTCATTCACAAGCGAGTTTCCCATCGAAGCTGCTCAGAGCAATAGCAAATGCTTGAAGTGCACACAAAGGGAATCTATAGTCCATCGTAAATACATCCTCGGCAACACGACCAAACTGCATCACGACATAGTCAGCTAATTCAGAAATGAAAAAATAAATTAATAAACTTACAATGGCTTCGGAGCGTATCGTATGAGTGGGCCCTCGGGTCTATATATGAAAATTATAATTTTTTCTGTCTATTGGAAATCTCCCTTGATAAATAATTTTTTTCTTTTATTCTATTGAATCCTTCTCTGACATGAATCGAAGGAAAAAACCGGTCATCGGTGAAAGAGCGCATAGACACCGTAGGGCTTTTTTAGTGTTAATCAATACTGCAATGTTCAATTCAGTCTATCTGTTTTTGACACTTCCTCTCTTTCAAACGATATCCCATAATTGTGCTTAGTGGTAGTCCGAGCTGAATCGGGTCAATCAGAACTACCTATAGGTATCAGTTATTGATATATATCCACTATTTTCTACAGTGTGTTGACATTTAGCTTTCTCAATCATTTCACGTTCTGAGATAACGGAGAACCATCTATTTCCCGATAGATAAATCAATTTATGACACACAGTATATTCCGTTCTATCTCGAGAATCGCTTGAATAGCTATAATGCCTGTGCTTTTGTTAACCTGTAGTTCTAATCATTAATATGCTGTCCGTTCTACCTAATCTTTCGCCATGTCCCCAACAAATTGTTTTGTTGGGCGAATTCAATTGTCAGAACCCTATTCACATAATAATTCCGTCACTCCGAAAATTTGAATTTTGATTTATACAAAAGAATCTTTCAGAATACCGTCTTGTACGATACAGCTCGATATGGATTTTACGCTGGATTTTCCGAATTGGTAAATAGATTTTTACTCACTATCAGTGTCATGAACAACTTGAAAATTTTTCACCGATGCTTGCGTAACACGTCCATGAAAATTGAGCACGTATGATTGCGTATCATCATTCCACACTGGTGTTTTGTTGTGCAATTCGATGAGATTATCCATATTTTTCATCTTCCAACACTCTGTATTTGAAACCAAGAGATTATAAATTGATCCATAATAGTCTTTTGGAGATCCAATGATGGATCCCAAGAGAAAAATGGTAAGAACTTACCAAGCAGCGTTTCTGAATCATCTCTGGGACAAATCGAAATTCGTTTTTGATCACTAGTCATGCCGGGGATGATCACTGTCATTTTTCGTGGGCCTTTGAATCCAAGAACATTTGTATCATAAACAACGGCTGCCAGTTCTTGTCGTGGATTCGATCTATCTTCATGTTTATCATCCTTCATTAATGAATAACCGCTATCATAGACTGTGAATTGTGTCCCAAGTAAATTCGATCGCAATTTTCCGACGAAGGATTCTGCACCTCGCGACAAATCCGTTGGATCTGTCGATATAAGGTAATTACTCGTCGTACTTTTCTTCCTTTTTCTACCAGCGAGCAGGAAAACCTGATGTCGAAGCAAATACAGATCGATTATTTAAAGTATGTAGTATCACGAAGAACATCACGGGGAGAGAAGCAAGGAACAGTTTCATTTTACTTTCCAATTATTGACTGTTTTATGGATAACCATCCCACTGGTTCAACTTTAGTAAATCTCATCGCACTATTTGTTCGATAACTTCATTTTTTTCACTCATCATCAATGACATATCGAATTATTCGATTAGAATACACTACTTTCGAACAATAAAATTCAGTCAATTAATTTTTGAAAACCGGAAAAACTATACACCGGCCAACATCACGAAGATAGCGACATTCTGCTTGTGGGGAGTTGGAAATACCCAATTTTATCCTAGATGTATTACTAACATTTATCATTTCCATTAATTTGTATTCGTGTTGTGGACATTGAATATTGACTGAATATGGAACGAAAACCCATTGTAATTTGTGATCAAATGTGACCAACAATAATGTAGAAGCGCACAATGGAACTGTTCTTAGAAGGTTTTTAAATGTCCACCCACCTTCTTCCCATAATCTCGTTCGAGGTGTAAAAAATATGTTGGATAAAGTCCACGGTCCATCCCTTTTCTGTCTCGTGTTATACGACATTTATAGTGCATTTTCTTATTCGCTGGTTGAATTACAAATTGTTCGATATTACCTTCAACATTTCCCTCTAGTTCTGGACTCTGGGGGTACAAATAAGGGGGAAAAAACTCATGAAATAAGTGTCATTACAATGACTAACTATGAACAAGACGAGTATATATTGAATTCGATAATATATACGAAATTCTGAAATATTGACTTCTCACATTTGAATTATTTTCTCTATTGATAATGACTGCATCAGAACCGTCTGAAGGAGCGACACGAAGTGGCGAACGACATGCGATTGGTTCAATCGGCAGTCTATTGTCCAAAGGAGATGATTCCTCATCTGCACAGTCACCAGCTTCCATGCAACCCTCGAAACCGCCTTCCCCACTCAGTTCTACGAATAAAATCATTTTTCAATTACCGAATTGATAAGGAATCATATAAATTCTTTCAACAGAAAATAAAAATTTAAAATAACTAATAGAGAAGAACTATACGAGTTATGGACTGCGACACTCCAATTCATCTCTCATTGATTCATCGCTATTTGTTATATTGATACGAATTCACATGGGAGGATTCATATAGAGCTTGATTGAGCCACAACGTCCAATACATCTTCCGTCAATGTTTTTTCACGAAACGAAGATGAAAATACAGCGCGTAATCTCCCAATGCTCTGAATTGCAATATTGCTTCTACATCCTCAAAATTCTATGAAAATTCCTCAACTCTGCACTATTCAAACAACATTTCACGAACCCAAGAATTCACAAATCATTGCACATCATTCAATATGACTGGGGAGAAAAAAACCTAATAAATTGTCCTGTGATGGTTCCACCAGTTCGGAAAGCTGATAAAGAGTGACATAAATCAATAAATGAAAAAAATTCAGAAAAATACCTGAAATTTCGGTTTCTGGACTTTTCATATCACTCGGTACACTCAAGTTTGGATTGTTTGGTGAAATACTATATTGAAGTGGGCCATCATATGCTGTTAAAATGACAATCAATTCTCCCATTAAAGATTCAGTGCGAGCTGTCACTGAAATATTTAAGCACTGGAAAAATCAATGAAATTTATTACCATGAACCTCTTTTGATGGTGTCACCCACTTTGCTGAATGACTCTTGAATTGTCCAGGTATATTCGATGCCTGTACCATACCACCAGCACCAGTCTGTCTTTTCTGTTTCATCTTTTGGGCAATTATCTGCCTCTAATAATGAGAAGATAAAAAAGAGTTTACGACATTTAACTGGCTGAATTATTCAGTATGATATACACCGGTATTGACAAAAAAATTTAACATTGGAAAAACTCAGAAAACGATTTCTAGTTTTTGTTTCCACTATATGATTGATCATGTTCTTTCTACCTAAATAACCAAGAAAGTACTCACTTGTTGCTCCAATTTTTGCTGCCTTAAATCCAACGACGTCATGATTTTGTCGTTATCGTTAATCAAAGATTTGTAGACTATGATATGTAACACGTTTTAGAACTAATTGTCGACAATGTCACAATTTCTCATGTGTATGCGTGTGCGTGTAGAGTATAAGAAAATGAAATAGTTCTGAGTTTGTTTACGTCAAATGGAGAATGACCGTTGCCTGGGGTACCCAAGGCAACATATAAATGCTAAATCGCAAAACGCCACCGTTTTGTCATTCCTTGTGAGTAGCGTGAAATTTAAAGGCGCGTTCCAAATAATTCTTACCTGCTAGATGAGACTCAGATCGAATTCTATGTTTGTCTTTGATTGGTAGGTTCTGTTATGTTAATTAAAGAAAAACCAATCACAGTTCATATTTGGAGAATTCCGGGAGGAAAGTGATGTTTGAGATTAAACTCATGTTAACTCATTGGACAGAGATTCATCGAGTTAACTTTGGTCTATTTTGACCAATCCAGCGGTATGCTTTTCGACGAGTGAGATGTGATTGGATATGCGCTATCCAATTTAACTTGATGAAAGGAATGTAGATGGTGCTATTTTACATGATGCTGTAGGGTTCTTGATATACATATAAAGAAAGTAACAGGACGATACATGTGATGCTTAATTGTTCAATACTTATTTATTTATTAATTCAAGGCACCACAAATATGTGTTTATTATCACAAATGTAATTGCACTACGTATGTCACGCGTTGTTGCTTGCATGGAAGCTGCGCCATTATTATTAAGGCTAGCCAACCTACTCATCGTACGGTGTATGTGCAATCGTAGTCGATGAGGTTGGCGTCACCGGAAACTGGCATGGTAGGTTGCATGTGTCGGTTTGTGTGCGTGTATGGGTATGTATGTGTGTATACCCCACAATGCTGCCATTACTATTCGGCGCGAAGAAATTGGAGTGAAGTCAGAATGCATCTTTCATATTTTCGATTGCAAGAACAAACAATTTTAGTTTGACTTGTACACTGGTATTCAAAATGATTAGAATAATTGATATAAACATAGAGCAAAAAATTCGTGACCATATGCATGACTGTAAATAATTATTCGGGGCTGAGATTAACAGAAATCAACTCGAATATCTAAAATAGGCTCTAGAACTTCATCAAAGTTACTGCGGTGCATTGATGTAACCATTGGCTTCGTACAGAAGATTGAACAAGTATTTTGCGACAAAATTGATCAAATTATATCAACATAACACTTAGAAAGTGACACGGGCTCAAAAGAATGAAGCATAATTAACCCTCCACAGTGTATTTGGCGACTCAGGGTACACATAGAATATCAGACAACAGGAATATACAATTTATTTCGCTTTGATATAGTTGATATTATTATATATCATTATATTCATGAGTGTGAGAATTTTTGTCTATGGTATCGTTGTGAATCAACAACGATCAAGACGAAACTATAACATTCAGAGATAAATCCGAAGTTGTGACCTTCAATAAATATTATTTGACAGTAGTTTAATTGTAATCTCATCTCTATATAATCATATGAACTAGCAAACAGTTATATTCGTTCTGATTTTCCTGCATTTTTTTTATTTTCATACACGAAGAGTTGTATTTGAATACACTCGCATATATTATTCGTTATTCATCTTTTTATATGTATGTATAAGTGTTCTTATTGACGCATGGATTTTCAAATTGTTCAATTAGTTGTTCACAATATTTTTTTTTCTTTCCCCTATATATTCGTTGAATTTTACACACATTTTTGATAACATCAATATATTAATCGAGCGAATAACATTGACAAAATACACGTACAGCATTGCGCTTCGCTACTCAGAGTGGTCATGCAATAGACACTAAAAAATAATTAATTAAATAATATAGACTTCATGTATTTGGTTTGTGTGTACGTATAAAAGAAAAAAAATTGAGGTGTAGATATCCGGGTTTGTGGTGTGATTTGTAGCGTTTTCCTCATCACTTCATCTTATCCTGATGATTTAATTGCATAAATCTAATACATTGCTTCGTTTTATTTCTGGTTAACAGCGACACAATAATTAAACTAATATGCGTGATTAGCAACGAACAATGCCGAATCACCCGCAGCACCACTGACACCTCCGGCGTATTTTCCAAGTGCGGCTTCGCTGTTTGCCTATACGAAAGAAAGTAATGGAGAAAAACGAATTAGAAAAATACATAAAAATACATGAAGAGGTACCTGGTTCAATGTGAAATACACATCTACGAGTTTCGAACGGACTCACTTTTCTTGCTTCTGCATTTATTCATTGGATAATAAATGAATGTGAAAAAAAAACACAAATTTCTCGATAAGAGTTGAGCAATTTGTTGCAACTCTTGCACAGCTCTCGCACAATTCAATACTACCAAAACCAATAAAAAGACAATGTAGAATTCATATTGATCGAGAACAGCGAAATGTTGATGTCTATTCAATCCTCATAAATGTTTATTTTTCTGTGATTTATCTCATGATCTCGTAGTCATGAATTTTAATATTTTCTCTATTAAGGATAAACATTTCGATCTACTGCAAAGGGAAAAATAGGTGCATGCAGCTTGGATGAAGAAATGTAAAAAGAAACAAGAATAGTATACATAGAGAGAAGAATACTTACGGACTCGAAGATGGTTAAAGGCAAGAAAAAATTTCTAGATACAAAATTTAAATCGGGCTTATGACATTAAACAATTAATAGGCGTGGGATTTGACGTGGAGATTAACAGAGGCAGCTTTGCTCACGATACTGCCAGCAACATATTTGCCTTGGCATGCCAGTGAATTTGCCTAAACACAATTTGATAGGATGAATACACACATGCAATCTACTTCAGCATATAAAAAACGGGAACAGCAACGAAAAAAATTAAATAAAACGAGAAGACTAGATGTGCATAGTCAAATGGTAGAAAAATCAAAATCGCATGGGACCAATTCAGAAAATCGGATTTGCTAAATGCATTATTCGCAGAAATGACAAGACATGAGAAGGGGAGGAAAATTAAAATTTTCAGCAACACAAATTGAAACTTTGGTAAATTACAACACTACATTAACAGATTCTACAATGAGAGGAAGTTGAAATATATTTTGATAAAAGTGGATATATGAAAAGCATAAACTTGTAGATTGTTTTATAGTAGTATGGGATAACATTGTAGTGAAATATAAAAACAAGGGGTGATGGATGGGATTGTGTCATTAACGTGGAATTTACCTTGGCTCTCTTGATCAGTTCCTCCTGTCCGGCAGCAACTTGCTCAGCTTTACCTCCCCATGCACGCAGAACCGAAGCCTGGAGTGCGCGACCGTAACTGAATGTGAGTGCCCATGGTTTTTTACCCGGGAATTTGTTAATAGCGTCAAGATTGACAGACGCTTCTTCTTCAGACTGTCCACCGCTGAGGAAAGTAATACCAGTGACTGCTGGCGGAACAGTACGTTGCAATGCGATCACTGTCGCGGAAGCGATTTCTTGGGGTGTTGCACGTTTCGGGCAACTTTGTCCGGGTGTTACCATATTTGGCTTCAACAAAGTACCTTCCAGGTAGACATGATGATCATTCAAAGCCTGTCACGGGATATCCATCAATTAGTTTTACGATATGAACCATCAGGTTAATAATATGCACAGAAAAAAGTCGAATCACAAAAAATTTTCATTTCATATTGGATTCACATGTAATCACCTTGTAAACAGCAGCGAGAACTTCTTCAGTGACCTGTTGACAACGAGCAAGATCATGATCACCATCGGGAAGGATTTCAGGCTCAACAATTGGTACAATTCGTGCACTCTGACAAATTGATGCATAACGAGCGAGAACATTGGCATTCTCAAGTATCGCCAATCTGCTGGGGCATGTGTTGCCCTTAATTTTCAATACACAACGCCATTTTGCGAAATGGCACCCATCTTTTTTGTATTGTATACAACGAGCTTGAAGATCATCGAGACCCTGAGTTGTACATTCATCATCAGTTCCAAACAATGGGACAACACCTTTATCGACTTTGATTCCGGGAATGATGTTACGCTCTTTCATCAATTCGACGAATGGTTTTCCATCATCAGATTTCTGATACAGAGTTTCGTGGAACAGAATGACTCCGGAGATATGATCTTTGATGACATCCTGAAAATTTCAAATGACTCTTGAATACTGTCCCATTGCAAAGACATACTCCATTTTTTCGTGCAGCCGTTTCGGTTCAGTAAAGCGATTTGCGTTTGGTAAGGAAAACGTTTCGTGCACTACAATCAATCCAGGACTTCAAATTGGAAGATGTTCATGAACCAACGTGAGCACAGTTCTCGGTTTGAATGTTCTGAGTACATATCAGGCCAATGCTATAATGACTGCACTTTTTTTTCTGTTAAACCACATTTAGAATTTGATTGGTCTTACCTTGGCGGTGGTGAACAGCAATTGACGGTAAGCTTTACGATTAGCTTCGTTATTTTCCACACCAATGTCTTGGAGACGTTTGCCAATGGTGGTTGTTGATTCATCAGCAGCAAGAATTCCCTTTCCTGGTGCGACAATTGCTTCGGCAATACTTTTCAATTCTTGTTTCAATTCTGGATCGGCTTTAGCGTACTTTTCGGCCACCATTTTCTGGAATATCGAATAGAAGTATGAAACACCGTCTATATTATCATCAAGAGCCGTTTCTCCAATGAAAGACTGCTTCATCAATGAACTATCGGAGAGAAATCATCTCACAAAAATGTTTCGAGATACAAATGATCAATGAATATTGTTAGAAATAGAACAACACTCATGGTCTTACTTGATATATATCAATTTCGGATATATGTTCATCAAATTGCTATTATGATAGCTTCTACGGATGTAGTGATCTTTGTCGTGTTCTCCAATATTCATGAATGGCGAACACGACTTGCATGGAATTAGACTACATCTTGGAATCAATATATAGTGAATTTTCCAGAAATGATATTTGTTCAAGAGATCGATTGTGAACTGCAAAATCCTATGATTCCAGATCAAAGATCGATGAGATAACTACCAGAAAAATTCTTCCATAGTTTTTCGGCGTAGTATCTGTGATAAATCGCGAGCTGCAATGCACAAGCGTTTTGATGACGCAATTTTCTCTTACGATTCCATCTGACCACTTCTACCGATAACATTCAAAGTAGACAGGAAGTCGAATTTTTATACACTCATAGATTGTCAAATATTCTATTGAAGATCTATTGGTTACAGAGATTCCCTATCAATAAATTGTCGGAACCAATATCGATACTGGCCGACTGGTCACGAAAAAGTTTTCGTTGTAATCTCGAATCTCGAAAGATATATTTCTTCAAACCAGCATGTTGAATTTTGTTTTTTCCTTCTCAAAAATAGCCGCTGCCGTACGAAATTGTCGAATCAATTATTATTATCGAAGAAAAGTACGGATAAAATAATTACACGTCCTCTACGATTTCGTGATGCCACGTCGCGTAAAGAGTTCCCGTCCTGTCTTCTGTTATTCCCAATCATATTTCTTATTATGTCGATATCAGAAACCACACCCTCTATGTTTTCGAGTATTAAAGGTCACGATGAAATGTTATCAACGAAACAGAAATTGAAAAATATAATATGATAACGAATGTGAAAATAATTATCTGACTTGATGTAACTAATTCGAATTTGGTGTTTGTCCGTTAGAGACGAGCCCTCGTTGATATTTACTTCTAAACACTGATGACGTAATATTTCAAGGTCGAAGAACGGGAAGTTCATGGCTACGTGACTACAAACAGGGATGCGGAAAAGAGGAACGAATATAGGTGAGATTTTTCAGCAGTGTTAACTCTACATGAATCGTACTCCAACAAGGACATTGTCATGATGGCTATGACTCATTGTCCCATGCCATATATTTCCAGAATTGATTCATCTCAATACTTAAGCATCTTCAATTTTTGAGCTAAACATCAAAAACCTAAGGTCCCATTCTCTGCATGGCAACGGGTATGAGCATGATCACGGCTGGACATGGTTATCCTATGACTACTACACCAGGTCACGTGTTTTCATGCAAATGATTCGCAATGAGGATTCTGTTCCGAAATTATTGAGCGCATGATGAACGCATGACATCAAAATATAATAGCACACAATTCTTGATGAGTCGCCAAAAAAGATTTTATTTGCGTTTGATATGACGAAACAAACACTTTGGAATGCTACATGTATTTTTCTTTCAATGCCCCATTCGAACTTCAAATCATGAAAAGGATAAATCTATATGGAATGAAAAATAAAAGTTTAGTGAAAATCATTACGTAAGACATTGGAATCAGCAATATCGTATCAAGTGTAAATAAGAATTGGCTGAAAAACTATCTTCACATACATATGGTGAATTATAAGCCATATGAAAATATTTTTTCATTGAAAAATTATGTTGGGACTATATCTTTCAGTGAACAAATACAATTGTTGTTCAGAATGTCATAGAGGATGGGCACAGGGGATTGCGATTTTTCTATACTAATCCCGATCCCCCCACTCGTTCTGAATACAAAATCTTTCGCGGATTTTTAATTTTTTGAAAAAAACCTAGGGCGAATCCAACTCCAGTTGTCTGTCAAACAACCGCGCATACAGAGACATGAAGATAAATACATATGTGTGTACCAATACGGGATCTGTGGAAAAATATCTTGATATGATAGACAGCTCATTAATTTAAAAGAACTTTCACACCGTTTCATGAACCAAAATCTCCTCTTTCTGCGCTCGCTATACTCAAAAATGGAAAAGACTACATTTGCATCAATATTCAATTGATACATGCAAATATATAACATATACCCTCGTCCACGCGTCAACGATTCCTAATGCGCATGTAACATTCTGTCTTACATAATTATGTTTTATATAAAACTCCGTATTATCCCTAACAATTCCCCAGGAAATGTCTCGTTGGAACACTAGAGAAAATCGGCTAACCGCCGTTAACATCAAATTGATCCATCCATATTCTGGATTATAATTAGAGGTTATCGATTACCCCAGAATATTGAATCGGCATGGGAAAAAAATTTTTGCAATTAGATGATGAATGTTCGGTATTGATTTTCATTGGAGTTTATGATACAAGGATGAAATCCATGTTATAATAACACATCAGTCTATTGAAGAATATAATGTCATTCAAGGTCACCAATCAGAAGGGGACATAGTACAGAAGGAAATCAATCGTATATTGTGTTTTGCATTTCAACTAGCTGAAATACAATTTTTTTCGCCTCAAGTTGATATTCAATAGCATATGATTGATTCAAACTCTAAATTCAAACTTACGAGAATGTTTTGGATGTTCAATCGACAAGAGAATCACACTGAGAAAATACGTGCAAGTGCAACGAGTATTAATCAACGACTGACTGAACTATGCGTAGGTTCAGACTTCAGAGCCCAATCTCTCGTATACGTGCAATAGCGCCGTCGCAGTGACGAAATATTTTTTTTACTGTTCTCAACCTCAAGGGAAAGTTACCCCGATGTAACCACATTCTCAGGGCTGCCTATACTTTCTCCATTCCTCATCCGTTAGATCTTTTTGGCTTGAATGAGATTTTCCTCGGATTCAGTTGTTATTTGGAATGAAATGACATAACCTGAAAAAAGACGGCTTCAAAAGAAATCTTTCGCTAAAATTATTCTTCGGCGCCATTTCAACAGATTATCAAACTTCATGGAGGGAAATATGAAAATATGATTCATGTAACCATTGATACGACCCCTCTACGTATATGACGTAGATACTTCACTGAGCTCGATGCTGAAACTACCACGTGGCCGCCAAGGATTAGGGTGAACAGCAACGGAAAGGATGACGAAATAGGTTGATAGTGTGACGACATATCGATCTGAAAGAAAATGTGGGAGTCGCCTTCGTCCCGGCAGCTGTTTTTATGACCAATATGGCAATACCAGTTGATATGAGCACCACTGAGTTAGAGGTCGTTCAAGGGCACCTTGTTCGACATTCACGGAAAAATCGATGTTTATCCTTACACATCTATGGTGAATGGTAGATTTGACAACTTTTGTTACAATCGGCGAAATTCTGTCACATATGTCAAAAGAAAAGAGCTTCCAATTATTGATACGCAGATTCGAATCTTATCTTAGCACTATCGTGTGCAGTGTTCGTTATTGTTGATTTTATGAAGGCTCATACTTCGAATCTGTATAATTATAAATTAAAATTCCCGAGTTCTTCAGATGAACAGTCGAACATTACGATAACCACACTTGATGCATAATCGTGACAATATAGGAATCCGATATCAAGAAAATTGAATTGGCATAAAATCCAAAATAGGAAGAGTGGGAGTGTGAATAAGCCAGATACTATCTCGCAATCTATAATAACTGTTTCACACGTGACAAGAAAAATTTCCGGTGTGCGAATAGTACGTTTTAATGTACTGATGAAATCGCATGTACAAGCGGCATTTCCATAAGATAAGATGTGAACGTCTTTCCACAATAATATCTACAGTTTGGTTACATTCATCACAGTGTTATATTTTCATTTTCCATTATCAGTGCTTACTTCATATACTCAGTCATCTCTGAAATGTTCAAGTCGCAATTCAGAGCATCACGACACCAAATCAAACATTTCTCGAGAGCTGACGAATCACTGTTGTCATGAGTATGATGATCTAGGTCCAACCCCTTCCCATAGCAAAACGATAAATTCCATGGTTTTTTCCCAATGCTACATACAATAGCATTCAAATTGATGAAATAATTTTTTTCTGACTGTCCAACATTAAGAAACATTATTGTAGGTACTGCCGGCGGCACAGTTTGTCTCAATACGTTCAATGTGAAATCAGCAATCACCTGCGCAATATGTGAATAGGTGAATGAATCAAATTTCATTGTCATGGAAATCGCGTTTCTTATTCTAGCAATCATAGAGTAGTGAAAATGGAAAAATTCGTGAGATATAGTTATTACGTGCGGTTCGAGGTATGAAATATTCTTCACACCAGCCATAACCATTCCTAGTGCTACGATAGTTCCTTCAATATGAACGTGATGCTGAATTAAAGCACTAAATAGATGCGATAAAATTTCTTCATAAACCTCCTGAGCTCGATAGATACTGTAATCTCCGTTTGTCATAACTTCTAATTGGATTATAGGTACCATGCGTGTACTCTGTGATATACTGGCAAATCTAAATAAATAATAGTGCAATTGTAATTATTGATGGACCTTATTTGTCTATTCTACAAGACGAATATTCAATGGTGATTGACCACGGCAATGATACCAGAGTATTAACTAAATATTCCACAATTTGCAATCGAAAAGATTAATCTGTTTGTCATATTACTTTTCCAATCCAAATCCATTTCGAAATGAATTGACGTACGAAAATCATAACTTGGAAAACCAAAAAGAAAATAGGCGTGTTTATGTATGAATTAATATTCTATCGCGACATCGATTTCTGTGAGCGGTGAATTTGATGACAGAGAAACGCATTTGTTGTGTAGAAGATTCATTAATATATTACAATGTACGCCAAAAATACATACACACACATCTGCAGATAGCTCATTAGACATAAATCAACTTTAGTTGTCAGAATCAGAAATTCAGTGAAAGGCGTATGGTATTCATCATGATCTCCCAAGTTTAGTCAATCACTATCAGAAGTATATGAAAAGCAGACATCATACCTAGCTGAAGTATTGGCATTCGTAATCATTGCCAGTTGACTAGGCCAATTCTCAGATACTTTATATAAACAACGCCATCGTGTAAATTGACAGTAATTTTTCTTATAAGTTAAACATCTGTTTTGTAAATCATCCAGTCCATGAACAATTGTTTCATTGAACGTATTAGGCAATGGCGTATGTTTCGTATCGACTTTAACTCTGCAGACAACATTTCGTTGCGTGATGAATTGAGGGATACTCGTTGTTTCATCTTCAGATATATTTTTGAATACCGTTTCATCATTCAAAACTACTCCATTGATAAATTCTGATAGTTGCATCTTCGAAGAATGATTAGAGTATTTTGAATGAATTCATTTGTTTGTTTTGTTTGTAATTATACGTCCCATACGGATTGTTACCTGGTGATCATTCTTCAGAAAAATCCGGTGACGATCTACAGGCTTGCCAATATTGTCTGGCGGTAACATCAGATCTTTGGATGGATTATCTGGAAATTTTGTGACTTTATCAATGTCCAAAATTCCCTTGCCGGGTTTTGTCAGTCTTTCAATAATTTCCTGCAGCTCTAACCATAATGCGGGTTCTAATTTTTTATACACGCCAGTATTTTCTGTTTGACGCTTGCAATGACAATTTACACTATCCATTCTCAATTGACAAGTGATATGAGGACCACGACAATTTCAGTTTTGTAACTGACAGTTTACATATCGAGAAGAATGATGTTTGGTTGTTTGTGTTTCAAAGAATTTGGTCGTTGAGAATCGACTTTTAAATGGTGTTTGTGTATGTGTGTTGTATGAAGCGAATCAACATAACTTTCCACAGCCTGTAGTTCTAGAACATTTTGATGGTTCTTAGAAATGACTTCGTGTATAGCTTATTTTCGGAGTGATAATATGAAATACAAATTTCATCACTGCGATTCTTCTCCACATATCAAAGATTAGAGAAAAAATACAACATCTTAGCAGAAGCAACATCCCTATCTCCCAATAACAAACAATCAATTTTCCTAATTATTATCAGCGACCATACTGTGAGAAATCATCAGACCGTATACCGGGAGAAATGTAAATTGAATTCATTCTTCGCGAGTATAGTGCTGATATGATTTCAAAAGCTCTGTAGAATTCGCTATTCGCTACAAATCCAGGTAGAATTTTTCAAACGGATCCTCAGTCGCCACCAGATGGCGCAACATTCCACAATATGAAGAAAGAATGTGCGCGCAGGCCAACCTGGCACTCTCTGCTGATACAACACACAACAAGCGATAAAACAAGAATTATATATTAAATAAAAATA
>JABMBR010004564.1:0-23613 GCA_018881525.1 Meteorus sp. PSUC_FEM 10030008
TCCCCCCCCCCCCCCCCCGTTCATCCATCCATCCATCCCCTTCACAATGATGTCGTAAAGCACGGAAAGTGTGAAAAGAAAGGAGAGACCAGAGGTGTCCGCTCGTATACATATGCATTTACTTCTTTGCGCATTTATGTGAAGAAATGTAGAGCTACTTGATGCGAAAAATTCCACAGTCTCATGATTCAATCCCGCTTTAGTATCTCTCAAAGAAACTTATACAAACACCGTCGTCATTGACCATTCGATAGACTGATCTTGAAACTTCTTTCATTGGTAATTGATTTTGCATAGGTATAGATCGGGCACTTTGTTCTTTTCGTGGACTGGGGGAAGTGAGAATTGGTCTTCGAATGTTAACAGTTGGTTTGACTCCAGAATCACTACTACAGGGTCGAACTTTTTTTGTGAATAACTATCAACGCCATAATTTGATCTGGTCAAAACTCAATTGGAATATCACATCGAAAGTTTAAATATTGTTACGTAGAGAAAATTGGACATTCTTCCGCTCTATGAGTCTGTTCTTTCGAGTGTATGAGAGAACGGCAAACGAGTGTGTGATAAGATAGTGAAGCGGGTGTGAGTGTAATGAATTACGGGAAATCAAAACTGCGTCGGGTAGCACCGTAAAAATAAAGTCACTTTGAAAAAGAGGGTCGCAAAGTGAACACATAGCAGCATGGGAAAGACGAGACGGGGGAAAGAAGAGATAAAAAGTGAGCGAAGGGGTGACCTAAACTGTAGTAGCCTGAAGGAATGTGTATAGTTGCGGAAATTGTTGAGAAACGTGTATTAAAATCGCTGGATATAGTGGTGAGATAAGCCAACAGGGAATATAAGAGGGGAACAAAGCTGGAGGGGTGGTGAAGAGGTTACTACGGTTTTCAAGCGTCTATGGAAACTGAGAAAAAGGAAAAACTCTTCTTTACTCGCGCGATGCACATAACCGTCGCCTACTCTTTGTGGTCGTTATCACAAAGCCGCGCCAACTTCAGTATCCCTCTCTTACCACCCTCTAACGCCCGCATCATTTAAGTTGCCATCCGCGATCCGCTTTTTTCTCATTTCTCGCCATTTTCTTAGCGCTTCCTCACTGAGTAAACCTTTATCGTAGATATTCCGTTTGGGGAAAAGAATAACTTGCTTCATTCGAAATATTCATTCATCCTGACGGCGATCAATTCTTGATGGTTATTGAGAGAGAGAGAGAGAAATAATGAAGAGGAGAGTTTGCGTGTGGTCTCTTCGCAAAAAATTGCTTCCCCATGTAGACTGTTGGTAGTACTATTGGCTGGCCCTTTAAAGTTTAGGTTTATCCCATTATGTATCTTGGGGGCAAAGTCTGAAAAAAAAATCACATGGAGTGTATAAACCGTATCGGATGGCCGTGGCAATGGCAATAATCCATCGTGAATCCCCACTTTTCTTCGACTGTGTATTTTTCTATATACATATATATGAATATACAATATATGTTACTCTCATCGTACTCGGCACCCAGTCGGCGCGTCTTCTACTGGTCGGGGCTGCACTTTTTATGCCGTCGTAAAACCCGTCGTAACAATTAATGAGTATCTCGTAAAAGCTATTGCTGTTGACACCTAGTTGAATGACAGGGTATGATGTTTGTGCTCTTGGCCCGTGCCTGCTCCCGCTCCAACCAGTGAGCATAGAATGACGCTATCAACAACACCAACATCAATGTATGCATATATTTATTTGTATATATTTATCTGTACGTGGATTATTGGTCATAAATCAAGTTTTCATATGATTACTGGTTAGGTCGTTAGTTTTTAATCGGTTAGTTATGTAGTACTGATACAGGTCTAACATACCAACTGTAAATCACTTGACGTCTTTGAGTTTATCACTCCCATGATTCTCTAAGAGGAAAAAGAAATTTATCAAAACACATTGAATTATTATCGCGGTTTTTCATGCTTTCCACATTTAAATATTTAGAATATCTGTGACATCATGCGAATGTCATATTTTTTCACACTACATGTCGGAATAGTCTGGTCAATTGCAATATTTCGTGAAGACATGAGAATTTTGGAGACATGAAGTAACTACGTATCATCTGGCAAAACAGTTTCCTTTCAACAAATGATAGTTCACTGTTATTGTGCGAGTGTGTATTGTGAGAATAGATTTGATAGAAGAAGACTGTTATACGTATTAGAACGAACGAATACAATTTTCGTGTCGGCCATTGTGAACATACATACATATGTATAGGTATTGTCGACGTTCATTGAAGAGGTGGACCAGAATAATATCGCTGCTGCGCTCTCGAGTATGTATATATATATAGAAATGGTGTGCGGGTGTTCACCACAGGGTCGCGGTTGGATCTGCGCGTCGTTGCCTTAATTAAGTTACACACCGTTCGTGTCGTTCGGTACGAATTAATGTCACACGAAAGAGGGTGGTCCATTAATTGGCACCAATGTGACCCAGAGGAGGCCATATAATGGATACGTACAATATACATATGTGTTCTCTATGACATAATATCATATCTGCATTTATTGTGCTTCAGACGCATTCAGACGAGACGTCGATGTTTTCAATTGGAGAGCGTCGAATGACACAAATTGAACTCATTGAAGAATTATGTCAGAGCATTTCATCTGTAATGCGGAAAATACTGGGAAAGTAGTTCAGACACAACATTTGAAGTGATCGACTCTTTTTTATTGTCCATCCACTCACGAATGAGAAAAGCCTAAGTATAGAAATATAATCGAATGGAGTGTCTTTGAACGATATTATGCATATTAATGAATTGGTTGCTACACGAATTTAATGAATAAAACAATTCGTTTGCTTCTCCGAGTCATCGAAGAACTTGCAACACTTGGTGAAACGGTGCAATATCTCACATGGATGACAACCGCCAGTGAGCTTTTTTTAAGGGGCCAAGGGTTGCTATCATCATGGAGGTGCGGCCGATGAGTTTGACGGAAAAGTGGGTGGCTATCTGGGGTGGTGAAGCAATAGCCTTTACGACTTGGCCGTAGTATCGAACGATCTATCCAACCGTTAAGATAGTCTTGGAACGATTCGGTAACCTTTGGGTCTCTAAAAGCGATATGGTATCGACTATGCTTATATGTGTGAGTCTATGTATGTGTGAGGGGAGATTTCCTACCGGCTTTTCGTCGATTTCTTTTTTCTCGATATACCATCCTGCCTTTCTTTTTCCTCCAGTGAACCCTCATTCTTCCTCTCCTTTTTTTTGTTCACTCTATTTCTTCATGTATACATGACTGCCAATATGGCCTGAGACTTCATCGTCCAAATGTCGTTGCCGCACTCTTATCCGCGTCGCTTATCGTTCATGTCGGAAAACACCTGGATGAATTTCTCCTATGGGACTTGGCGACGGAGTGAAAAGTCCCAAGATGGCAAGAGGGCGTGAGAGATTATGAGGCATTTTCGCTATTCTCATAATGGCGGTGAATATTGGAGTCGAATACAGTGTATTATTTATGAAAGAAAAAGAGAGTCAATAATGAAAGCATTCCAGTTGAAAAAATTTCCCTCTATATTTCTCTTCGTAATAGCAATGCCTGCATTCCGTTCTCATCCCTACGTGGAATTGATTGTCTTATCCAATTGAGATGAGTGTTAATAATGCGGTGGTGGAGTGCATGCTTGTCTTAACAACCGTAAACAAACATAAAATCTGCATCTATAACAAGTCATTTATATTTAATTATCGATGCAAATATTATAGAATGAAGGTGGTGAATATTGAATGACTCATTTTCATTGGTTTTTTCTTTATTCACATGAGTTGGTGATGGTTTCTAATTTACGGGAGAGGAATGAAATGCATTAACGGATGTTTGTAAATATACATAGGGTTGAAACTCTATCTATATACAATAATGCATGCGAATGCGCAATTGTATAGGCTATAAGAGCGGCGTGCACGACTCGTGAAGTCTTGCAGTTCGTTATATACATATATTCATGGATATATATCCGGTGGGACACTGTTGGGTTATGTGTCTGCAGGGGGTTAACAGTGGGGAACGCAGGCTTGCGCGGCAGAGAGAAAACAGTCCCCTGCTCGAAGACCTGGATTTTCAAGGGTTGATTTTCCGGACCCGTTCCACAGCAAAACGGGTTTCAACTGGGGAAAAGGAGATGGTGGAAGAAACGAGGAATGGGTAGATGGCGGCTGGGGATGGAACGGAATGGAATGGAGTCGGGCGAGAGAGTGCCGGAGGGTGCATGCGGGCTGTTGGGGGGATCACGAGGGATGTGGAGATTGATAACGCAATTCCAAGACTCCCATTACCCCCAACCACTGGACCAATGCGCGCCCCTACGTCTCGCTCTGGTGCGCTCCTATCTTTCGTTTTTTCCTTCCTTTTTCCTTCCTCTTTCTCCTTTTCTCTCCATCTTCCGTTTTTCCTTGCTCAGTGTTGCTTCTCTTAGCTTTTACGCGGCTGCTGTCTCGCCTAGGGCCACACCATCAGCCACCACTGCAAGAGCAGAGCGAACGCCAAGTTTCAGAAATGTTAACTCCATAAATGCCAGACTTTTTTCCCTTGTGCGGGAACCATGTCTGGAAAAAGAAAAAATGAAGAAAGGATTGTTGTATGATAGAGAATCACATCGTTGGTGTATACATGTATGTGTATTGGCAATATACGGCAATGGTATGAATGAAGTTACGGGGAGACTATATACCTGTAATTAAGAGATCGTTCAGTTTTACGAGCAACATATACTCACTGTACCCTACTCGATTACTCTTGAACGAAAATGTATTCTCGGCCTCCTACCCTCAGAATCCTCTCAGTATTGTGTTTGGCGGGATGACTTGATTGTTATATAAGTCACGAAAAATCCCGCAGCTTCCAATTAGAACCTCCCGAATCAGGTTTTCGAACTTTTTCTTCGATAATAGTTTTGCATGGCAACCTCGCGTTCATTAACTTTGGATGAGGGAGGCATTAAGAAGGGATATTTCGTCCATTGATTCAAAGTTTGGCATGTGTACAACGATGTGAATCTTATTAATGATTCGATAAAAATATATTTCACGATCATATAAAATCATCAGTTACTTGTTTTCGCAATTATAGTATAGTGGAGCTACTTTTTGTTATTTACATATCTAAATTTTTGGGTAAACAACATTTTTAATGATCTCTTGTTTGAATTACAGATTATCAACCAGTTATATCTTTGAATTGGTGCGAAATCAAAATTTTCATTTGATATTTTCCAATAGTCATAGTGAGCATTGGAAAAGCAGAAATCTGTTAGTACGTGGATTGAGGCTGTAATACTTGTGACTCGTGGTCCCAATGCCTGTTAATTTAACCGAAATGAGCCGATTACAAGAATTATTCTATCTGGTATACGAGAATAAACTAGTCAACATCGACCTTCTGGATTTATTTCTGGCTGGCTCCAATAATCGAGATTTCCAAATTTCAATGGAGATGATATGATAAATAATACGTTTGCTACTGGAGAAACTATTGATTCAGATTATCCATCTCGTGAAAAGTAAGGGTAAACAATCCATCCAGTATTAATAACACTGATTAGAGCATTTGGGAATCCAATGCTCGATATTTGCGGTTGCTTTTTTCGCCATGGGTGGGAAATCGAATAGCGAAAAAGGTTCAAATCATCTTCCTCTTGCTCCACTGTTATTGCATGAGGCTTAACAATCGCTAGACCTATGAAGAACACATTATCACATTCCATAGCAGTTTGTTATCGCATAAAATTGAGGGGCATGTCTTTCCAGAAAATATATCGAGGAAGAGTGAATTCTATTCCATGGACTTCTTAAGATAGAGGAAAATTATCGTTTCTTGTACGGATCGGCAGATGGAATCGTTTCCATCATCTCGGTACATGTTTGTTTATACAACTCGGTTTTCTATCCAGCCAAACCATCGTTCCTTTCCAATTTGCACTTTGGATCCAAGGATCATGATTGATCAATCAAAGTGTACTTGACGATTCAGATCGTTATGGATTCGTTATATGCTCGATGTCATCATCAGTTTTTTCTCACGACCCTACTCATATCAAATGGGTTCAGTGTCTCAACTGATGTTCTGCCTTTCCTATTTTGAATCGATACTAAACGGCTATTATTTTCCACAGCTTGTACTTGAGCATCATCCAACGAGTTTCAGAAATTTAAAACGATGGCGTCCAGTCTTAAGATCCGTATTCACTTTTCAGTTCGATCTGATCGTTATCAACCCATCCATCCTTTCAAGCATTAGCTTATGAGTCTTTATTGCTTGCCATCAAATCTTGCACACATATTGAATCACGCTCGAATAAATCTCAAGATCACTCATGCACCAAATAGAAAGTCAGATGAGCTATCGTGTGTCAGCTTCCTTTCCACTGCCCGAATTGCAATGTGAATCAGTAACCAGAAACGATGCGTGGATTGAGAATCGATGGATCGTTCCTTCTTTTGAATAAAGTAGCCATGTAACGATTTCATATTGCCTGCGTTCTCTTCAGTGTTCATCAATATCATCACATTGATACCAATCAATGAAATGACATCGATTGGAAGAACTCGAAATTTTCATTCATCTACATCAGCAGTGAAATTGAAAATGGAATTTGTTTAAATAACCACACCAAATCGTCAGCTAAATGTCTGTGTCCCTTTTCGTTGGTACGATCAGGACGATGTACAATAGAATGAATTTGATACATCAAACTGATATTTCATATGAATTTCATGTTTTGTGATCATATGGAAAGGACATGAATCTCATTTTCACGTTCTACGACGTGGGTGTACACCCGACAACTAACAATATTTCCCCTAGTACGAGATCGGGTTTTCGCTTCAGTTACCAAATCGCGAAGTGGAAAGAAAATATATCTATAGTCCCGATGAGAAACGGAAAAATGGAATGGCATTGTTGGTATATAGCAATGGCGATGGCCGAGCGCGCTCCAACGAAAAATACGATTATAACGATAATTGTATGTGTAGAGTGCACGGTATATATGTATATACCTTATTTATACGTTGCCAACGCCAGGCTATGTGCGCACTAATAGATGAGAGAAAGGGTCTGTATACATAAAAACATTTGGAATGCCAAGTGAGGAGAAGGTAGAAAGAGCAAAGCGTTGACTCAGGGACGCAAATTCTCTACCCGAATATATTTATTTTGCTTCTCGGATTCCCGTTTTGTAGAAAAAATAGCTGTATACCCATTCTTTGCGAGTCGCTATGTACCGAGTGTGTTTCGTTTCGTTCACTGCAGCAACAATTGATTGCAATGTCTTTTCACCACTCACGCAATGTGCTCCGTACGCCAAACTTCAATCGTATTTTGCATACGATCCCTTTCTTGTTGCCAAAACACTTGAATCTCTTGAATATTTGTTTTTGTTCCATTCATAATCTCATGAATCACGAGCAGAAATGCAATCCAGTTAGATAAATTACAGTCAATGAATCATCATGATGATAGATGCAGCGAGAGGGCGGATCGCGTCCGACTGCGTAAGAGATGAAATCGTTTGGAGGGTGTTTCTTGGAGCCATCCCGAGATTCGGTGGATGTTCTGATGTCATATACCTATGGCGTCATTTGGAGCTCTGTCTCTGAGTTGTACCTATTTGGATAGCTGAGGCGCTCGAGCGCAACGACGCTCTTTATCGTCCTCATGAATAGCGAATGCTCGGTGGCGCGAACTTTTCTTATATACCGAAGATTTGTTGTCTCGCAAATTACCATTGTGAGATGTTCAACTGAAAAAAATGAAAATGTGTGTGCGATATAAACATAGAGTGAGAGTGAACTGGCGGCTGTTGGAGAAAACGTTTTGTTTGTTTCTTGGAGAAAGCATTGAGGATGGCTGCCGCACATTGAGCAGATAGGAAAGTGTTAATCCTACGGAGACAACTTTGCCGCCTGAACAGAACTTGGGCGCTCATGCTCGTAAGGATTTTCATCCAATAAATTGGAAGCTTTGTATAAGCTTTCCACGCTACCCGAGTTTAAATCCCGCGCGCCGACTTCAACGTTTGCCTGTATTTTTATTTGTCCATGTTTAGGTATAGGTTTCAGTAGTGTCATATGACATTAACAGTAACGAAAATTTCCAACAAAGTTTGCGAATCGTACAAACTAATTTCATGTGATTCAAGATAAAACTTTATATGAAATCTTATCAGACATAAATTATCGGAAATTATTCTGTGCAATTACAATAAGCCGCGAAAGGAATTAAATTGAATGAAAGTGATAATGAAATTTTCCATAATAAGAGATCAAAGATAATTCCGCTTTTTTCTCAAACGATTTGCAATGATTTGTGAATGTACATTTTGCTAGTTTCATTATCATAACTCACTGAAGTCTCGCATCTCTCCTCGTTGCTAATGGTCTCTCAAGGATTCGACTATAGCACTTAGAGGGCTGCTAGAGCTTTCTCGTTTCTAAATTCGTTTTCTAGCCCAAGGCAAAAGATTATATCGTGTCTCTTTCTGCATGTATAGAGTCGTTCATGTTTTCAGCATTCCTGGCATATACTTCTCCATTCTCGTATTCTGTATTTGTCATTCACCAGTACGAACAAAAAAACAAATATGTATTTCATAAAGAACGAAGGCATTTTTCTCGAAGCTGTTTGGTGGATGAACAATAGTATGTGATGAAGCATTGTAAATATCCCTGTGCGACGATGAGATATTAATTTTCATCTTCGTTTCTCCATTGCGCGTAACGCTCGATAAAAATGTGCGTTACGCGTGGTCCGGCTAATCTCTGTGTATTTGATGAACACTATTCGCGGATGAACGGCGTATTGCGACGAAAATTTCTCGTTTTTTCAAATGTATTATTCTATGAACAACTATAATCGTATATTCCCATGATTTTTATGTATATTCGGAAGAGAATTATAAATACAGTGCATGAGTAATGTAAGAGATCGGCCGGATTCATGATAATTTTCGTTACAATTGACTCAATAAAGCTTTTATTTTGACTGATATCACGAGATGGAAAAAAATTTCTTGTAGTTATTCCAATGTGTGAACTGCATTTCTCAGAGAGTTTATCGTGTTCTGTTACAGTCTGTGGTGTGAAAATAAATGACCCATACAAGCCAGTCCACACGATAAACATTCATGCAAATTTATGTTGGATCCCCATGGCGTATGCGCGAAATATCAATGACCGTTCATTCCCGTTCTGTTTTGTCTATTTGTTTGCTGATGATACTACCACTACTCTTCCCAATATACCATTTGCCATAAAATAATCGTTAACATGCCATTCAATCGTTCGAATTCAAACATACGAGCCGATATTCAGTACATTTAACATTAATCAATGGACATGTGCACGAATTTATTCGTACCATATTTTTTTATTTTCTATTGTAACAATACTGTGATGCCAATATAATCATATATATGAAAATGACGGAGAATATTGAAAACCAGCAGTTCCGAATGTAAATGTACTATTTTCAATGCATAATTCCCATATCAGCTCTCGTAGTCTCTCGTTGACATTGTTCGTATCCCATAATTATAATCATCTTCTCTAAATGCCATAGATTCTCCATCAACCATTAGTACCTGCACCTAATGAATTGTATGTCGTTCATAGTCTTGAACATATTTCTCCAGACTCGTATCAATGAGCGAAAATATCCAAATGATGACCATCAATTGGGTCTTGGGCGTTTCTTAATTAGCTTAATTTAATGCGGTGATTCTCATTGCGGAGAACAAAATCAATTAATTATTAGCAGTTGCTATGAAAAGGAAGAACAGCGGCTTCTTTCATCGCATGGTGTCTCTGACGTGAATGTAAACCAGTTTTAGAGCATACATATTTATATAAATGTGCGACTCCACTTCCTAGGCGAAATCTAATAATGAATTCCAATATATCGTTGTGTCAAAACCAGAAAAATGAGCAAATAAAGATAAATAGTGACATTGATAAATCCATTATTCGTCATTAATTTCTTAAGATGAAGTTATTCCGCCGGAGTGTTTTCAGATTATAATGACATCATACGGTGTCATGATATTAATGAATTGGTCAAACGATTATGTGTAGGTTCGAGTGACATTTGATATCAAACATTATTCGACAGTGGTAGCAAGAGATCTTTGCAGCATGACAGTGACAATGTAACGAATAGTCAGCTATCGTAGCCAAGTCACAGTCAGAGGATTACGAGTAAACTCCCTACAGTGGCTGGCTTGAGCTAACCGAGGTAACCGGACAATTCGATGGAGGGAGGATATAGTCCGATAAACACCGCGTTACTCCTCTGGAACAGTGCTTTCGTTATCTATAGTACCGGAATAGGCTCACTGAGCCTCGTCAATTACCAACAGTCATGGGTCAGTTTGAATTGCGGATAGATGAATGGGAATATTCAAAGCCAATGGCTGATTTGTGAATTCCGGAAGAATGGTGACATTCATGAAATCATCAAAACAGTTCTTTCCCAAACATTGTGGAGATTTTTTCAATAAGCAATTAGAGAACATTGAGATGATTTACGTGAAATTTATGGACACACTTCGAAATTGATATTTGTTGGTGTGCTCGAAGATGCAATGAAGTCCAATAATGGTCATTACGTTCGTAAAATATTACCGTCCTTTGTATATCCTCAGGCATGCATATATATATATGCGTGCGCACCTACACATACATCCACAAATTTATGTATAGAGATCTCATATTAGGAGGGTATCGCTTTCGAATCAAATGACCCATTGGGTTTTAGTATGGTTATTTGGTCGATGTCTATGTTTCCGCAAGGCATTTCAGGTTGATGGTAGCAGTGTCACACCCCGTAGGAGTTGGGCTCACACTGTGAAAACTGGAAACTCACAATCACAATGACTTCCCAAATTTGAACTTTGGTGCAGTTATAAATCATGCTTCCCTCATAATTTTTTGATAAAGCTCCTATATTTCAATTTAGAGGAAAAACATTTCATATTCCGGCATATTCCCTCCCCCTGCTGAGATTGCCGGTGAATAATCAGTTGCACTTAAATTTGATGATCTCTAATCTGAAAAAACATGTTCATGCAATAGTTGAGGTCACCGTCGGCTGTGTAGCAACATCTGCGGGCCACATCCGACGGTGCCGTGTATCCATAGAAGTCAAAAGGGAGATTAGCGGAGGTGAAACACGTGTTCCACCGTTCCGACTGTTCTATAACAGGGGTTGAAACTACCCCAGATTGGATAGACACTGGGTGATAAAAGGAAGAAAAAAAATATTCCAAAGTATAACAGACCGATGGAATACGTAAGATGTCGTTAGGCCCATCCGGCACACTACGTGCGCAGCACAAGTTGCAGAATATCAGATGGAGTGCGCCGTGATTTTTTCTCCCACTTCACTGCAGCGTGAGTACAGTGAGAAAAGTTTTTCATGCACCTCAATCATTCAATTACGCATAAAGATTTGACCATGCGATCGTCACATGCAGACATAGCTGTACATTCATGACAATTTTCCAAATTGGGTAGCACAGTTCCAAATTTTTCTGTGATGCCACGTTCATTGCACCAGTCTTTCCAATTTTTCTTCTTTCAACTTATTGTTGGTTAAGAAAAATTCAGTGCATTGAGCATATCAATGAAATTAATTCCAATGAGTCGAGTGTGAGTGTAGTAGTGAAATGACTACATCTGCAATAATACCGCATACATAGAACTATTTTATTATATTTTATTTGTATAATCTACAAATGGGTGAAATTGACTTGGTCAATTGCAGTGTGCAATTGAGAGAGTGCTCGGTCTGAATATCGAAATGCCAGAAAATCTGTCTGAATTTCTCCCCCCCCCCTTCCCCACTCCATATCAATGACAATTGATTGAACAACTTTTTGGGCAACACAATCTTCATCCATAAAAAACTTGTGAGAATCATTATGTGACGGAGCACAGCCAAAATGTCATGCAATGAGAAAAGTAGGAATGTCGTATGGGAAGAGGATGAGATCAGGATGGAATTGGGGATGGACAAGAAGGGGCGGATTGGGAGAAATTCTCTCTTCTCATATAGCTTCCGACTGGCACTGTCCCAAATTGAAAAACACATTCGCAATGTATTCTTTGTGAACGAAGAGCCAAGGAAAAATAACTGAAAAGAAAGAGATGGAAATAATCGTAAGGAGTAAAAGGAGCGACGGCAGGAAAGATATAATAGATCGTTGGAGAATGGGAGGGTTGGAAGTTGAAAGTTAGGACTTCAGAGGAAGTTTGTGTAGATTCTTGGTAAGGAGAGAGGAAGAAGGTGAAGTGTGTGGTGGAGCGAGAGAATTTATAATGAAAGCCGTAGAGTTGGACTTGGATTTGTGAGGGTACCAGAGCAACCCTCCTATTCGTGTTACGCCAAAAAACCACTGAGAATACAAGAGGAGTTTGAAGGGGAGAAGAGTAATGTGGAGGGTAAGGAAAAGGAGAACTCTGGAGCCTCGTCCAACAACGAATCCAATCGCCACGTGATCTGTATAATAGCTCTGCTAAACCTAGCTCTCTTCCATCGCAATCCCACGGGTGATATTGCGAATAACGAACGTTTGCCTATCACCAGGGACTATTCGTCGCTTAGGCAATGAAGACGAGATCAGACCTCAATGAATAGAACACCCCAACTCACATCATCGCAAGATTTCAATTTAAAATGAAATTGTACCTGCAAACCAGAATAATCTTTCGTCTGTTCGAATATCCATTTCGAATAAATCGGTGGCTCTAAATTATTTCAAAATATTTCGACATCAACGATATACTCGAACGTGGTGGTGAAATATAAAACGACTTTTCATAGTCACGAAATCGTTGATGAGACTAGGTGACGGTAGACTTTTCGTGACCAAGAGGGAAAAAGTCACTGGTGTATAGCTACTTCACCAGTCCCTCAGTGGCTCGTTAAGGCATTTGCATTTCATTTCTGACGCCCTACCTATAGCTGCTCTCACAGTTCTCCCTTTTCCCCCGTATAAATATTAATGCAACATCCTCCTCTCGGGGCTTTTTGTTTCTCTACATCTCTTTCTCCTCGCTCGTTCTCTTTCCCTCTGTTTCTTCTCTGTCGTGAAGTGCCACAAAACGCCCGCTCTCCTTTTCCCATCATACAACCCCGAAGCACTTTGAATGCTGATATGCTTCGGAGTTCCATGGTGCGCGAGAAGAGAACAGTGAGTAGACCGATGTATGCGCAACGCTCTCATCTATATACCGTAGTCTGCCCACGCTAAAGTAATGAAACGCGATTTATGAATATTTTCCACTGTGCACTTCAAGACTCATGTACTGCAGACTATCTAAAATGAAATTCACACAACGCACAAGAATTCATTCTCAGTTGTAGAAATCCAAGCGGGGCAAATATGTTGCAGCACACCTGGTGAAAGAATAAATCTAATGAAATGACAATGAAAAATGATTGAAATAATTTTAGACTTGGCAAAAAAAATATGGCATGAATAAAAGGAAAACGATCGTGGATGAAAATCCAGGATTTAGAGAAGAGTTCATGGGATATGTGCGGAGTGGTCTTACGTGAATGCAACGGGTGGAAAAGTGTACACGTAAATGGGGATGAGGTTGAAGTAGAATAGATATATATATCAGGAGGGGTTATATGCAGGACGCGGTAAGATGGTAAAATGGGCCTCTGCATTGCCGCCATGATTGCCTCGATGTGCCATAGAGGCAATCCCCGTGGCTACGTGCCTTACATATACATCGGCCCACCATCTTGCTTTCTTCCTTCTTTTACTACTTCTCTATATACTGCGTCGTCGTATTCTTTTTCTCCTTTGCGTTTGCTCACTCGACCCGTCTCACTACTGCAACCACGATGTCTTCGAGGCTTCAGGTATGCAAGCGACGCTTCTCCGGACATTGCATATTTGAATGCTTTTGAATTTCTGCTCTCATATCTACGGCTAATTGGATGACTCAGGGCTACTAAAAAAAGGAAAGGAAGATTAGCGTGGCAAACGCGCAATGGTACGATTTCCAAATTAAAATTCAACTAAATAGAAAAAAAAATATCAATTGCAATCGCAAATTCGATTGATCATTCAACTATTCTACGATGTTGTTTGATAAGAACAATATCAACAATGCGAGTAGCAGAAACAAATCGTGCACGATGGAATAAACGGATGACAGAAATTCACTGAGCATTCCGAGATGAAGTTGTTCACTCCATGGATTTGAGTTGATCGGAAATGAGAAAAGTTTTTGGGTAAAGTAGAAGAGAAGGAGCGTGAGAGAGCGAGTGAAACATACATTTGAATTCCTCCCTCCTGCAGATTTCACGACGTGAATCCCAGGATTCCGGGGCTTGAGCAAGACCCCGCTGATGACGATGGCAAACAAAGAGACGATATATATATGACGTGAGACTTTTATACAGGGGTATTCACTCTGTTACCTCCAGGCACTCGCGTCTTCGCCATTAGATACGGTTAACGTCGTCTCCGATAGCAGTCTTAAATTAGCATTACGAAGATCCGTAGTTATGGCCAGTCACAAATGCTCATACTTACTATATACTATTACAACCACCAACAAGTAACACCATCACTATACCATGACAATAATGTCGTGTTATACATTGCGCAAGAAATGTGGGGTCGCACAGGTTTTTCTCCTCAGTAATGAAGATACAGTTGCGTATTTATACGACAGGAAAAGCCCTCATATGGGGCGGTCTTGATATATCACCAATAATACAGCTTGACAGCTAATTTGAGCGTTGCCAGGTAGAGATGCACATCATCGCACAATCTCACGATATTCCTTTCCATTTTTAATTCCATAAATTTCTTCTTACTCCCATATCCATTATATACAATACTTCATTCATATATTTGCCATCTGGCTCTATCTTCATTTTTTCTATAACATAGTGGCATTGTCTCCATATGGAGTTTTCCGCTAGTTTCCATAGCCCATAAATTACAAAAGAACTCAATATAATCTCGCGCATAATATGTCACTAGGGCGAATGTTGCTCCTTCTTCTTGATATATATGCAATACTTGTGAGATATTTTGTGTGCGAGACGAGCAAAGGATAGGTTGATAGAACGAGGGAAGACGCGAGAGGGTGAGAAAGAGACCGTGGGTGGCACGCGGCGATAGTAGCTCACCGGCGTTTCATTAGCGGAAGATGCTCGACTTCAATGGGTATGGGTGTGTATGAGCATCGCGGGATGCGGAATATGGCAAATGGTCGTTGAAAGGGGCGCGGTGTATGTACAAAGGGAGAAAGAGAGAAAGGGAGTGTGAGAGAGAGAAAAGGAGAGAGAGAGAGAGAGAGAGAGAGAGAGAGAGATTGAGGGAGAAGTAGAGCGCACGAGATTAGAATCCGGCGAGGCAGCGACGCTGAGGGGTAGGTGTGCACTTTATATCGGCGCCTTCCACCCACACCATCGCTATTCCAAATTATAATTCTCTCGAAATCGCAATTTTCTCGCTTATTCGAATGCTTTGCAAGAGCAAACAAAATATACGCTACGTCCTTTTTCTCTGCCATCTCTCCTCTCTTGTTACAATAGGGGAATATTAAAAATCTTTCACGGGTATATATATCAAGAAAATTAAGTAATATTTTGGACATATTTTTGTCCAAGTGGAAATTGAAATGATGGTAAAATGTATATGAACAGTGAAACTATATCGAGAATGATTGAGAAGGGTGAACGAACGGAAAAGAGGGAAGCACACAAAGAGAGACAAAAAAAAGATGCTTATATGTAATGGCTTAGATACGTCAGCGAAATCACCGTGGATGGGTGGGAAGCGCCGTTGTTTGGACGCTTTACAGTAGCATTAATGAGAACTGTGAGATTAAGCGCTCGGTGATGTACGAGAGGGAGAGAGCGAGATGGTAATGGAGAGAGGGAAGATCGTTTCTGCCGCTTCTATACCGCCCTCGGACGTTGGATCAACCGCCCAGTTTTACTCTTTTGGACTCCATCACGTTTTCAAAATGGTCCGTGAGGGATCGAGAGAGAGTATTCCGAGGCAATATTGCTGTGAAGGGATAGAGAATGAAAAAGTGGATAAAATTAAAAACAAAAAAAAAGAAACAAAGGAATGATGGAAAAAAGTGCGAATGAAAAATAATGATGGATAAAAAAAGCGAATGAAGGGAAGTAGAGGGTGAGTGTGAAAGAATGGAAGAGAGGAGACAGTCATTCCGTGTGCTCTCTACATGTTAATACATATTGAGTTGGAGCACCGATATAGATTCAGCATTCACGTATGCACACATACATTAATTTGCGATGTACACATACACACACAAACATATATTCATATATCCACCCATGTGCTATATAAACTACCAATGTGATACGTTCATGGCGCCATACAAGCGACCAAACTATCGCCAACACCTCTCAGTGGAATTAACTTGTACTGCGAACAAAGTTCTACCAGTAACACATACAACCAACACTGACGAAACACACAAAGGTCGTCCATAAGTCTCCTGGTCGAGATACCTGGGTCCCATGAGAATTATGATTCTGCTACAGCCGAGAGAACTTACCGACAGTCCGGACTTTATTCAACTATTATCGCTCTTTCTTTCACAGTCAATTCCTTCTTCTTCCTCTCTTTTATTAACAACATTTATTGCGACACGATCTTGTCTTTTCTACAATTTTTCACTCTCCACGGTCACCACCATCATTTGTGTCATTCGATTACGCACAAATTTGGAAATACACCGATCAATTCATTGCATAATTTCAATATGGCCAATGAAATAATATTAATTGGAGGTGCATAAATTTTTATCCTAAATCCACAGATAGAGAAATGTATATCCGTATATACAAAGTGAAAATTTACTTGAGCCATTATGCAGAACGAGTTGTATCGGCAAAAGGTTCAATCCCAATTCACCAACGACGGGCACTCGGATGGGACGGCAAAGCCAAACAAACCTTATTTATGTCTCAATTAAAGCTGGGAATGGGATGCACCCTCGATGGAGCGGCTTCAGACAATAAAGCAGTCGAGAGAGGGTTGAACACGAGAGTGCGAGCGAGACAATAAATGAGATAGATGCGAAGTATAGCGCGATGAAAGTGTGGGTGGACGATGTAAAAAAGAGAAAAGAGAGACGAATAGTGGGATAGAGCATGCGATAAAGGGATCGAGAGGGTTGGAGACGTAAAACAGGGCACCATTGAACGTCGACCTCTGGGTTCTGAGCTTTCGCTCTTTATCCCTCGTTGGTCACTGGAGGGTTCAATATAGCACCACCATCTATGTGCAACACTCATTTCTGTACACATGTACGTACGTGTGTACGTCCGTATGAGCACACACAGAGACGAATTTTGCGTATAGCTACAACAACCGAAACTCAGTTGAATGGCGGCGGGGCGAGCGAGAATATCCAGGAGATAACGAGCGAACTCGCGAAGCGACCATAGATCAAGGGGCTCAATTATCTCGGGGCATCGCTGCGTGTCCTCACACCTACACAAATAATGCTACATCCCTATTATAAGTTAGATTATATTGCTCTACGTATATGTAGACAGAGAGGATTCTGTTATTTTTAATTCCTCGATATTTATTATATTTTTCATTATTCTTCGGTTGTTGTCGTCGAAAAAAAAAGGAAAGAGGGAAAAAGGGAAAAAAGCAGATGAATAACTGAAAACGAGATATGCTGTGAATTCTATAGTGAGTTGATATATACATACGCGTTGGTAGTCTACTACATTCCAACTAAAATATTTTCTCTATTTACCAAAGAATATTCTGCATCTCATAAATTTATTCATATTTCCGCTGTATTTTTATTCGTAACAAGATATATATTGTTACCCAGAACGATACTTTCTTTCCCTCTCATCAACTTCCTTCCATTTCTGAGAGGGCAAAAGTCTTTCATATATGGGATAGAAAAGCGGAAGAGAAAAAAACAGTGGAGAAGGGCAAAAATAGAGATGAAAAAAGACGCATGTATACCTCTATTCATGTAGGTGTATATACATATGAAGATGGAGATAGAAAAAAAAATTGCCCCTTCCTCTCGTTGCCTGTTCCACGATATCCAGACGGACGGTGCGCCGCGCCAACCCTCATTCCTTTTTATCTCCGTAGAGTTTCCACCCCATCAGCCTCTCATCCCCTTTCTGGTAGACAGAGAGCTTCTCGTGCGCACTCCACCCACCCCGGGTGCCGAACAGTCATGGCGGCAGTTACGGAATCAATAAAAGTGGTGCTCATGCGCCTCAACTACCCTCGCTACTGCCATCCATGCCCTCGCCTTTCTCAATCCCACCTTCTCATTCTCTCGCTTGCTCTCATTCTTTACACACGGCGCAACCTCTCTTCTCACCATAGCTAACTCTTCCACCCTGGGCATCGGATCGCGCCAACATTTGTTCTCCCCCGTTCCGCACCACCATCACCCCCAATCTCTTCACGTTGAAACTGCCGTTAAAACTATATAGTAAAGCTATATACCCTCCTTGTTATATACCGTGTGTTCCTCAAACTCCATGCTATGTCCATGATTTTATATTATCGTTATAATTACAGTCGCATCATTCCATCTTTTTTGTTTGTTTTTCTTATGGTAAAATTGTTGCAAAGGGAGCTTCCACGTGAAGTTAAATGTCACCTGTTTATATGTCATTCAAGTATCTATACCAGCTCAATGTCTTTTGAATGTCGTCCGAACATTCAACCGGTGGCATATGTTGCAAGTAATACAAATTTAATGTTGCGGACTCTTCAATAATTACATCATAGTGATGAGGGTGATGAGAATATTATGAAGCATTCGCACGATCCCCACGATCATTCCGGACATATTATTTTCCGATACTTACGACATAATCTTCGAATTTTTATCACGTGTAAAAATATTCTCGAATCACAACGACGAATTTCTCATGGCATATAATTTGAAGGAATGTTGATGAATCGCAAACATTAAAAAATTATAGGATTTTATATCATCGTTGCTTTTGATTTTAATGGAAATTGGATCATACTTCATTTTACATACTTGATGATGTGATTTATTCATTCTTTCCCTCCAATGTTTTCTTTTCGTAATATTAAATGGTTCATTACGTCTCGCTTGAATATGATCGCTATAAATCACGTCATGTCACACAATGCAACGCAAATTTCTCATCGGGATTGATCACGCATAGTCTGCAACTGATCGACATACGTCTACCCATTGCTAATTTCATTGGGATATATCTGATTAATTAACCGAGCGGACAGTTTGCGACTACAACAGAACCTCTCAAACATATGCCCATCTCCCGCAAACATTAACAACGCACCATGATTAATTAATCCGTATGTATGTATGCATGCAGGTATATATGGGTGTGCAGTGAATTGTAGTGGAGCAAACAAGCGATGCGACGTTCCACCGTATCGCTTAGGCTTTTCCGGAAGTGGGCTTTGGACAATTGATACATGTGTGGATGCGGCGAGACGAGAAGAGCACAAACCGAGAAGAGTGGAATACGATGCATGAAGGGTGGCAGTGGAGAATATGTTGAAAATAGGAGCACAACTCTGACCAGGTAATGTCGGGATAATGCTGCTCATAAACTGTGGCAAAGTCCCGCATACTACAGAACGTGGCTATGTGATCGTACAAAATTGTCGTCACACATATGCATATATATGTTACAGCTTGTCCATGCATGTAAACATACCCCCGGCCGTTGGTTATACATATTGATATATACAATGTACAAATTCTTTTGGTCATATACGCGACAACACACTTCAGTTATTGATTGGAAAGTGATGTGCGAGAAGCGCACTTTACTGTTTCACATTTATACACATAAGGTGAATTGGAAAAGGGGGTTTAATGCTGTGGTGATACTGACAGTAGATTCGTAATTTGAGAAAATATTTTCCTCAGAGTTCCAAAAAGAAAAACAGCGACGCGTTCCATATACATGAGTTTGTCGCAGATATGCGATAAGCAATTACGTCATTTTGGAAGAAAGACGGGGATTTATTGCGCCCCTCTGATGAAGAGGGTTGTGCTCACAAGTGAAATAGGCCATTGCTGGCAGGAACCGATGGGCAATGCAGCCATGTTGCGCTATACGCCGCGGCAAAACGTATACACCGAACGACAGTGTATTGGCTGGTCTTTACCGTGTTGCGGCTTTGCATCACCATTCTCGCTCACATATCCTCCTCTTTTCTCTCGTATTATTTATTTGTTCGCTTGTTTCATTTCCACTGTAACGTCCACACATGCATGTATCTCTTTGGGTTTGTTTCACGTACGTATATATTATACATGTTACCAAACTCCGATTGGCACGTACGACCAGACACTACAAAGATCCACGATACATTTTGATTTTATCTTTATTAATATATCAATAAAATGAACGCATATGTATACATGAATATCGATAGAACATGTGAAAATACTTTTATATTGCACTTCATGAACTCGTACACTTATCTTTTAAACTTGGCTTCTCTCTTCTGTCGCATTCTTCGGCAACATCGAAAATAAACCCATACTGAGCGTACACTGTTTAGTTGACTCTCATGAGTGTTTCAAGTTTCTTGCACACGGGATAGAAGAGGTCGGGAAGTTTCATCGATACTATAGAAGCGCGTGCCGTCGGCAAATGCCTATATCCAATATTTCACACACCAATAAACGTTCTATGTAGTGTTGGCACAGCTGAAATCTCGGTGCTCTGCTTAGCTACGTGGCTTCATAAATAATGCAACCAAACAACCGCATTCTCTTGGCACCCATTATTGTCTATCGTTTCCATCTTCTTCTGTTTACACTTCTTATTGTGTATGCATTTATGATTGAGTCCGGAAGGAAATTCGGGATTTTTTTTATTGATAATGAAAGACTTCTTGGGGACTCTTGTCAACAATGACATCATTGGGGATTTTCATGTCAATGGAATCAGTAATCAAATTATGCATCGTCTCTAGTCATGCATGGTATTGATGAGAACGATCCATTTTATGACGGTCATTCACCACTTCATTGCCATATGCTTCCGGTTGATCTTATTTCATTATTAACAGGCATGAACCTTCGTGGCTATAAGCACCCGAATATTGTGCCACACGTATGGAAATGGTTAATAATTTATATAATCCAGCGATGCCATGACCTTGCGCATCATTCAGATTTGTTCGTCTACTTTTACGACTTTAACAACGCAATAAATGGCTCGTGGTAAAAGTCGCCGGCACCCGTTCGGATGGTCATAAAAAGTGAGAGAGCTGGAGGAAGGAAAAACAGACACCTAAAAATAGAAAAAAAAGTACAAAAAAATAAGACAACCTTACCGTTGTGGCCGCAATAAAAGTGCGAGAATAACAATGTACCACCTCGAGTACCATGGAACCGATGAGGTCCTGCCTGTCCTTCGGAAAAGAATTTTCTTCTTCATCTCCACATCTCTGACAAACAATACTTGACCCCTTTATACAGCAAAGCATACTGTGGATGAGAAACCATGCACTACCATTCCTCCGTTTTGAAAAGTTTTCCTTCTTCAGCCACATGTAATTTATGACAAGGTTATCATATGGAACACCATAATGTAACGATCACAGACAATTTACTGTTAGTCCCTTTACAAAAAAAATTTTACTAGATGAAGAAACTTCAGTTGGTGTGCAGCAACATGGTATTTGAGGAATGGAAAATTTTTTCATCAATGTGGGTTTTAAATTTGACAATTTATGCAACCACCTTAGATCATTTTGGATATGTTTTCTTCATGTTTGAGTCTGCAGTGATTGACTATTTATCATACAATTTCAATTGAATCATTGCTCATAAGTCGTACTGATGGAATATAGCAGCAAATTTATCTTCAAAGCGGATGATGTTGAATACTACGCACTGTGAAATGCAATTTCGAATGTATGATTCTTCCGACGTAGTAGATAAAATTACCTGCAATATCATGAATTTGTAATAATGGAACAGATCAGTACTTATACCTTTCATAATGGTTTCTATACCAACGCATATGGTCAACTTTGTGTTAACGAACTCAAAATGAAATGAAAATAATATTCAATTGATGTTGCATTTGTATGAGAATGGGACAAAAGTTAAAATATCAACAGAACAGCAGCTTGTGTATTTGTGATACGTGTTGTTAAGACATAATCAGATATTAAAACTCTAATAATGCTACCGGTGGCGCGCAATTAATTCATAATTGGCTCATTTCGCAAGAGCCCGTGCAATCTTAATTCAATCTATCGCCATTCATGGCGCCTCGTTATGAGTCCCCCGTCTTCGACGGCTTGTCTCCCGCTATCGCTCTCTATATAGATACCGGCTCTCGCGCTCGTTCTTCCTTTGACTCTGTTATATTTTCGTTACTCTCTGGTGCGTATGTTGGGTCGTAAATTATAATTTAACACATAGCGAAGTTTACACTTGAAAAATTCAATCGACTTCAGTGACCTCAATTTCATTCTGCTTTTGCGTCTTGTTTGCTATAATAAATTCATGCATGCAGAAAATTCATCTGATCTGTATTCAAGCTATGGAGAAGAGTTGCTGCAATTTTTCTGGTCTTATGTCATTCAAATTCAAAGTTTACTCATTCGTACTTCACATGAATTAACGCATGTAAATATACTGACAATATTTCAGCAAATTCTGATCATAGCGAGGGGTTCAGTAACAGATCTAATGGAGATTTCATCCCCTTCTCTACTCTTATAGACCTCTTAGTCGCTAATTTGGAAATCATGAAAATCTTTCGTCCCATTTCGACCACATGATGCATTAATTCATATTGCTCGGGAATTGGTTGTTGGGGTACGTGGTAAGTGATTCATGCAAACATCAATGCGAAACAATTCGACCAGGAGTTGAGCAAAGTACCGCTAGATGTCAGCACATATTTATCCTTTGGACTCGTAACATCGTTCATGTAAAGATCAATTTTCACCCGTCGGATCACCAAATCCAACATCAATTTATATGAGGAAGAACATAGCATTATCACAGTAACTGATGATATTGAAACTAACTCAGCGATAACAACCAAAAGATTGGGAAACTACCAGAAAGCTGTTCCACCACCCTGTGGAATTCTGGACTCTTCATCTATGTAGACAGATAAAGTAAGGGCCATTCCTCTGAGCAATTAACTTCATGGGATTGTTTGTCTGGGATTTGAACCTCGTGATTCACAATGTCCGTAATGTGCGTTAGATGCTACAAATATTCTCCCAAACAGTGTTATTTGCGGTCCATTTGAACCAGGGATGATAATACGCGTGAGGACCAAGCATGTAGGTGAAGTTCTGTCTTGTGTTTGTCTGCGCTCGTCAATAGACATTTTTCAAAAATGAAAAGAAAAAGACGTTCATTCACCAATGTCAGAGGAAAAACACCGAAACAAGTATTGGACTACCTCATGTAGCCCTCTCCTTTTTGCTACTTTCCTCCTGCATGGTCACTGCTCACGCTCGATTTCCGTCGTTACATGTTTCCATACACCGAATTATATGTGTATATATATA
>JABMBR010004565.1:0-23597 GCA_018881525.1 Meteorus sp. PSUC_FEM 10030008
TATATATATATATGTGTGTGTGTGTGTGCGTGTGTGTGTCTAGATGGCGTTTACTCGACGAGCAACTTTACTTGAGTGCTCTTGAAAGCTATTGACGATACGGAAAAATGAAACAAGTGAAAGAGACGGAGCGGGAGATGTTGGAATTACATCTTACGTGCTTGACGCGTATTTCTAAATAATATTATATATATACAATGTTTCTCTGTAATGTGTATGCGATGGATATAAATGTGAATACTCGTTTGAAAAAGGTTTCATGTGAATTAATTTGCTTTATCATTACAAATTTTTAGGGTGAACACCTGAACGATAATTAAGAGATGAACTATGTTCTATGATTATCATTTGAGTTTGGTAGAGAATTAGGGAAGGTTGATTGATCAGTTTTATCTGATTTAGTTAAAAAAAAAATTCACATCGAATTACATATTCCTCGGCATTATTAAATGATCCACGTTTTAGTAATCCACGTCATAACCTCGAAATATATTGATCAAATAACCGAGAAATAATTTGTTAGCTGAATGCGACACACTTCCTACCATTAATAACTCGTAGATTAATCAAAATTCACATCATTATATACTCATTATGTGCTGCAAAACATGTTGTACAATTTTATACATTTATTAACCGAAATCGTACCGTAAATATTGATGTGCCAGCGATTTGAATGCTAAAGTGTTGAACAGAAATTGTTGCGTGAGTAGAGAGATGAAATGTTAACAATATTGACTCTCTGTGACTATTTCATTGTAGAAATCATAGAGATAGGCATAGTCCATATGCCATGTATGATTATCATACAGATGGATAATCACGCTTGAGCTGGACAGATATTTGTTCAACATTTGTTAATACAATGAGTAAGGTTCTTTGTCATTTGAATTATGTTCAGTGTTATGGATGATTATCCGACTGTTCTCCGTTTTAATATGTATTGTTAGTGATGAATTTCATTTGACACGTGGTATTGGATGAAAAATAGTTTCAATTAATTAAAACGAAGATACTTACGTGACAAATTGTCGTGAAATGACATTTGATTGAAAGGAATTAGTTTTCACTTTGTACAAAATGAATTTCAAGTGCCTCAAGGTTCCTCATATAACTTGCACATATATGCACATACGTATGTATATACAAAATCTATTTATACATGATATACATACACGTACGGACACAACTGTAATGTCACGGCAAATTGATGAGATGAAATGGAACGTATGTGATGAGAAGACGATAGTGAGAAATGAAGGAATGAGAGAACAACTTCGCTCGGTTATGTGATGCATTCCACAATCGATCCCGCGCGGACAATCTACGCGTCCATACTTTTTTTTCTTCCCTCTTTCTCACTTCCTTTTTTTTCTCCCTCTTTTTTTTCATATTATTATTATTCCCACAGTGGAATTTCTCGGTGTGGCACCATATTGGCGTACGAGTTCACAGTGCGGTGCAATTTTCACGGGAAATTTTTTCCTGAGAATTTTAAATATGAAATTGAGAAATGGCGACTGCGGGACACGGAGTTTTATCTCTTTTTTTTCTTTCATTTTGAATAAAAATGTCAATATGTTGACCTCATATTTTTAATTCGAATAAGGATGTACGGAGAAAGTGGAAACAAAAAGTTTATTATTTCCACTCAATACGGTATTTGACGTATTGAAATATATATATATCGTGTATACTTGAACATCAAAGTGAAAGTCCGACGGTGATGGGGTCGTTCGAGTTTTAGAGTTTAAACTACAGGTATCTGCTGATAAAATTTTTCCCGTAAGCAACTGTCAAGGGAATTGGAGATGAACATGTACATACGAGAATGTACTTTCAGTAATTTTTTTTTTTTCTCAAAGATGAGTCACAGCTCTATTTCATTTCTCTCGTTTCTACCATTTTGCAGCCTGAGTGAATATTTTATGCGATAAAGCCAAATAATAATAAGACATGTCGTGTATTCGTTATTCACTGTCATTTTTCTTCGTATTTCCATCCCCATTTGATGTTATATATATTCCACTTTCATTATTATATGAGTGAATATTATTCATGTATGTGACAGTTATATATCGAGAGCATACCGACCATTGTGTGAGATAAATTCAATTTGAAGATTTTGGAATATTTGTGCTCATGGAGTTGTTATTAATTAATAAAATGATAGAAACGATGTCCATTCTCCAGTATTCAATTTAACATTGATTCGATTTTAATTGTTTGTTTGTATTAACGATTGCTCTGAATCCCGGGCACACAAACACTATCTGTGTAAATGGATAGAACACAGTACTGTCGTGTGACAGCAAAATACCAATCCACATTCAAAGTATGGACTTTTTTTTTCTTTTCTTACAATCTAAAACGCATATTTCTGTGTACTTTGTGGCAGCAGTTGTTCTGACGACAGACATATCACCATTATATACGTATTTTCCACACGTGGATAGACAGGGTATAAAACATTTCGCGTGTATATATCTGTATATGAACGGCTGACAGATACTTTTATAGAATACCAGGTTCAATTGCAGGATGTTCACTTGTGAGAACGATATACATATTCATTGTTTGAACTTATATTTATATTTATGAATCTCAGAAATCGGAGGAATGAATTTAAGAAGATGTGGATTATTTGCCCTCTGAATTTTTGCATGTCTCATGATGAAAACTGAAATCAGAAACCTATTTTCGAATGTGACACGAATTTGCGTTATATCTGGACATTACTGGAACGACCGTTTCAAAATTTCGCATTCATATTTTGTATCTTAGACAGTTGAGGTGAATGATTGAGAGTGTCACTGAGTAGATGAATGTAAAAGCGATTCAATATCATAAATTTCCTGTGTGATATCCCAATTGTGTTCGAGTGTCTTCAAAAGAAACAGAGGTTATTCTCGTTTTCAATCTTTTGCATTCCATGTATATTCATCGGAATATATTTTATTATTTTTTTTTATGTATTTTTTAAAATTTCTTGCGCGCTATTCCCTGTCGATAAATACCCGAGTAGAAAAATATCGTGACAAAAATAAACAATGTGCATGTTTTGTTGGATAACAAAAGATTTTTGTTTCATCAACTTTTCTATTCATTCAGTTATCCTTCTCGACCACGTAAACACAAATGAATTTACATTCAATATTATTTACCCGACGGGGGTGGTTCTCAGTTTACGCAGGGTGTACACCGAATTTCAATCAAGGGTCACACATACATTGCTCATACGTGAGAAATTCCTGCTAACTCAATCGATAATTATGCAGCGTGTGGACAAGAACCTTCATCCGTTTTGTGGTGTTACAGCAATCGTATTATCATCACCGCATCACGATAACCAGTAATAAAATGCACGAATATTGTTATTGACATTTTGTGTAGTGTCGGTGTTTATGCACTTTGCGTCTCATATGGCGTTGTATTTTCTAACGAAGAAATATTTTTGTGTATGTGCCCCGTCTTATATTCATCGATGAACTGTTATTTCGACAACTATTCCTCGTCTTACATTGCCCCCATCCAATCTCTTTCTTTCTAGCTCAAGCGGTTTGAATTTATCTTGTGCAACACGAGAAACTGCAGTACATAGTGAACTCTGATGTGTATGAGAATTGTGACAGAGGGAACATGTGGACAAGAGAGAGGGAGAGAGTGAACTCTTTTTCAGTTGTCATCAAAGGCATCTCTGACAATCTCTCATTTAGAAGTCGCTGCTTGACTTATCACTGAGGTGCAACTCAAATAATGCATCAGATACAAACATACAAGGTGTACTGTAGAACATTTGGATGTGAGTAGACCTGTTGGAAATAGAAGTTTTCTTGTAATGAGTATGAGTGTCGTTTCTTTTTTTCTCATATTGATAATTTAACATTTTTAATTATCTTAAGTTCACAGAACTTTCCAGTTTCTTTGCATCGCTGCGTGATATCGCTATTGTCACATTCATATTTCGATTCGTATATCTGCTGATAAGCTCCATTGATGTATCTGCTTGAAATGTTTGTTATATGATATGATGCGGTTATCGCCCGATTTTCAAACACAACTGTCGAATCCTTGCTCAAACAAGTGTGGTTGGCGATGACATTCAACATGGTATGTTGTTCATATAGATATATCTATATAATCCGACTATATTCGGAGAAGCGGTGAATCATCAATTGATGGGGCGATATGAAGAGGTGGGCATGGAAGAAATCGAGACGAACAAAATGAGAACGAGTTCAATGAGGATATATCCGGTTTGAAAGTATGAAAGAGCCGAGACAGGATCGTTAAATTTATTCCGACAATTTCACGGATTTTTCTCTGCTATTTTTCTATTCATTTCCATCTATATAATATGGGATGCGGTGTGAAGAACTCTTAGACATTGTTGATGGTTTGCATTTCCTTCGGTGTTTTTTTTTCTTTCCGCCCGTCCTCGCGTATCGACCACCATTTTCTATTCGATGAATAATACAGAATGGAGGCCGAAGAGGAAAAGTAATTGTCGGTCTCCCGGGCATTCTCGTGGGAGCGATTCCGATCGGAGGGATTTTACGGATTACAAATACACTGGTGCGCGTGCTGCAACCAACCGAGAGCCAGCTGAAATTGCAGTGAGATATTTGGAGGGCGTGTGCCATGTGTAGCAGAAAATCGGGACGGGGGAGGAATGTGTGCAGAGTGCCGGGTGGCGATATATACATTTATATGTGTATAATCGGCCTGAACGAATTAACGAAACGTTATCGCTATTCTTTTATTAATCTCTTGGGAAATCGTGTGTACTCACTGGTAAACAGAATTACATACGTTTATTGCGGATGATGGTGAAAAAAAGGAGATCCAATTGTTCAATGTTTTTACATGTTTTATAAGCGTGTGAAACGAAAAGTCAGATGATATTTGAATGTTCTTTGGTGAACGCGAATAACCGTATGAAACGGGGACAAATTTCATTTAATTTTGCGTGAGATTATTTTGAATAATGCGACGGTCTGAGTGGGATACAATAGACGCGGATGATTATTTAGTTGGATGGGTGATGAATTTCTCATGGATTTTGTACAGTTCTTATTGATCGCATAGGGTAGAGGATTTTTTTAAGTTTCGTTATACTTGGGTGTGTACCAATTGATATGCTAACAAATTCCACCAGTTCGATTGATCCAGGTCGCTGCTCAAGCTTTCAGGAGATCAGTCATTTGCACAAAAATATTTCGGATAGAATTGCGTTCAACAGTTTCAATAGGTTTTTTGACTTTGGTTGCAGTTCACTACACACCTTGATTACTAACATGTCTTTCTACCCCCCGAACTCAATTCATTCACGTGGCTTCTAGAAAAATCATTGGAAAATAAAAAGATGGAATTTCAATGGGAAGTCAAAAAAAAAGAACAATTTAATAATAAAATGAAAAGTTGGAGTTGAAGTGAATAAAGAAAAAAGGAGAATTGGTGAAGAAGTAAACACTAACGAATCCAGAGTGAGCTGTGGAATCTCTTGGGTGAAAGGCGTGTAGAGAAAGATGTTAGAAAAGAAAAATAGTGCAAGTATATACTACAAAACCGCGATGGAACGTTGCCAAGAATCTCTTTGGCGAGTAAAATCGTTTCGGCAAATAAAAGTAATGAAATATGCGGAAATTTCCAGCAATGCTCGAAGTATTTTGTGACTGCATGTGACAGTCGTGAAGAAATTTCTCACCTTTTCATTGATTAATAAAATGAAAAATGAAACAAGTGAAATTTATCGAGTAAATGTTTTTTAGCGAAAGAATAATACTCATCATGGTTTTATAAAAATGATAAATTTTATGTAATATCGTACTGAAATGTTGGGAATGTTCATACGTATGTTGACTTTACCTTGAAGCCAGTAAGATTGCATTCATTGAATTCCAGTTTGTTCTCAAAGCAAGGGTAATAGAAGAAAGTTCGATATCATACTTCTCATTTTTCGATTGTCGATATACAGTTAATCTTTTGGCTTGCGACTTAATCGAACTTTATGACCAAGATCGTCGGTAATACTTTATTCTTCTCACGACTATCGTTTTTCTTCTGTTGCTTTTTCTTTCTTTCCTCGTTTCCAAAGCTACTGGTGCACGTGACGCGCTTCCCGATTTAAGTTTAGCCGGAGGTCCTGCGTCCCGTACCGGGAAATAATAAATATTGCGAAAATACTTTATATTAATCTACTAAATCAACACCCATTTCAACATGAATCGTGTTATCATCAGTAATACTTTTTTCCAATTAATTTATGTCGTGGAAAGCTGAGATTTTTCTAGAATAACATATATTCTGTTTTATATTTTATAATAAGTGTTGTATTCAATTTTGTGAAACCATTGACTACAGTTTGTCGCATGTACCCATGAGAATCCACATTGGAGAGCTTCCATGCAGAAGTCGACAGTTAGTGGATAGAAAATGAGCTAAGTTGTGAATCTCCCATGGACTTGCAACCACATACAACGAGTCATTGTCTGTAGGCCATCACAATTTGTATTCTACTTTTATCATCTAAGTTTTGGCATAAATAATACAAAAGAAAAGTATTGTGAAATTGTCGTGGAGAACAAACGCAAGCGTGAAACATTCTTGCGTGTATAATGTGTTGCGCATCAAGAACTTTCGCACAATACCTATAGAAAATTTCCACAAGTTTTGTGTGAATGTCATTGCTCATGTCAGAAATCCAGCGTAGAACATGTTGAGTGACCGCATCGCAGCGTTGACTGCGTTGTCATGTCAACTAGACTGTTGAATCCTCTATATTCGCCCAGTGGTTGGCTCCAACAATTTATGTAGCGCTTAGCTATTCTGAATGAACAGGAAAGTTTATTCCGTGACATCAGAGCTTTTTACTTTTTTTTACGCAGTTAGTTTTTTTGATTCTTCTATCTTACTTGAATGAAACTAAATTAAAGTATGGTTTGTTAATTATGCCAATTACTACATAGATATCATGCCGACAGCAAAATGCTGGTACATATTTCTCGAGACTCATTAGTATTCGAGAAGCAGAGGAAGCAGAATAATTTTTCAGCAGTCAATGAGTAAAATATTCAGATATCACTGCACGTAATTTTTCTACTTCTTTTTTCGCTTTTGTGACTCATTTGATAACTTTCTCATAAATTTTCACAATAACAGACTTGAAGAATTTTTGAGTGTGATAGTACTTTTAATTCTAAAACATCAGTTGAAAGTTCTATCAGTGGTGCATCCGGATGTAATGCAAATGGCATAGAGATCTATTATCCTTTTATCTTGAACAAAAAATTCATGTCTGAGTGATCTTAATCGCATCTGTATTCTCTACAAACGTATCGAAATACAATTTCACAGCGATTTTCTGGTTTGTCTACTCATTAGATAATTTCAACCGAATATTATACATTAGACATGTTAAGTACGTAAGTAATTGTGCATATAAATGTTATCGTCGAATCACTCAATCAAGTTACCCAATTCACAAAATTATTAACTATAATTGCATAATTCTTCCATTTTTTTGTAACATTGTGCTTCACCTCGACGTACAGAATTGAATCACATCAGAAAATTGTACATCTCAACACAGTCCAGAACAGCCGCACTTTTTTTTATGCATTCGATAACTAAAATTTTGCTATACCTACTCCGAACAGGATTATAACGCTAACTTACTAACTAGTAATCGTAATCCAATTTGGTAAGCAGTCACCGGGCGGTCTCTCTACCTAATCACTTTTAAGACAGCTTAATCCTTTGATCGTAAATGTTATACGCAACCCAACACCTTACGCGTCACTGGCTTTCCGCGAGAGATTACATAATTTGCATGCGGCTGACGTTGGCATGACAAGTCGAGCATACGACAAGTCTCACACGGATTCCCTGATCAAATTTTGAATTATTATTCTCCGAGCCCTAGATATCCGACTAACACTGCCTATTCACTACTCTCTCACATGCACAGTTCTATATACGTATCCAAATAACGTGAGGTTTAGTTTGGTGCATATGTGAAATACAAATTTTTACTCACGATTGGACGTGCCAGTTTTCATAATGCCTCAAGTCACTTCGTGCATGCGGTGCACAAAGGGTGCTGTTTGAGTAAAGTGGATGAATATATCCAGATATAGTGATGGAATTATCCAAATAGAATCGCATCATGTTTCGAGCATAGAACTGGTGAAAGGAGAGAAAAATCAGCACAATATAGGTTATTGATTGCAGTGGTATTCCAGATCCGTGTCACTCTCTGCTTAACAATAATTTCACTTGGAATCCCCGGATTTTTCGAATATTCGTTCATTTCAGGTTTTATTTATTCCTATCTGTTAATGAATTGCTGATGTTCGTTGGCAGGATTACTACAGAATAAAACGAATGAATATGATCAAAGATATTCCCATTTGTAATGATATCCGCAACCCAGCTGCTCTCTCCGCATTGCTATTATATTCCATATGATTTAGCTAGAAATTAAAATGGAATCACAATCGTTCGTAATTTTCATATTGTTCACGGACCAGTTGACGGTATCATATGTATGTCACATTCATGTTGGAATTACATCGATGTATTGTGTGTACATATGCGAACATAAATACGAATGATACGTCAACATTCGAGTAAATAACATCGTGCAATTGCCACTGATGGAATCACTGTTGATACAATGATGAGTTTACAAACTACTCCATATTGTTGAATAATGGTTATTGAGAATACATTAAACGCGTCGAATCGGATCTGTGGTGAAATGTGAATATTTGCATACTAGCAAAACTTCGCACTCTGTTTTTCAAATGACCAAAAAAAATATCAGTCGTATTGAATCCACATAATAAAAAACATTAACAATACTATCAACCATATGCATAAAACTTCTTCACACAAAGTGCATTTGAATTTTATCTCGACGAAGAGCTATTAACTATGCAATATAATTTGAACTTTAGTTCAGAAACAGAGTTAGCAGTTCTGAAGGTAATAATAAGATGATACCCATGAAACTACTTCCGTCGTATAAATGTCAGTACTTAGATGTCTCGTGAGAATGTCCACTAACCATCTATACGAAGTATCTCAACTGCACGTTCATTTGGCTATTGATTTACAGTTTCGTAAATATTTTACTTTAGTTACTGTTGCTTCCGCAGTTTCATCCCAGTAGACTCGTGAACTGTCTGTACTCGCCAATCAAATATATACCCAGTAATTATGAGTAGCTCCATAAAATGATGGTCGGTAAATCTTGCGCGATCAATACTTAATATGGATTATTTGACATTTCGTGTATTCTACTTCTTCTACCGAATGACATTTGACCATTTTCCATAATTTGAGGGGAATCATACACATTGAAATCTTTATCTGCCCGCTTTATTTCACCGGTAGTGCAATGAGGTATAAATTTCAATACTTTATAGTCTGTTCTATCGATAAATTGCAATAATTGAAATGGAAATATGTAGAGTTTGGGACGCATTCATTTGTGAATTGTGAAAATTATGACATAGCTGATTGCAAATGAAAATTTCAGTTTTTTAACCAGCAAAACTACTGTAGCGATGTAACTGATAATGTGGGTACTGAGGATTTTTTGTCATAAAATAGACGATTGACGAAACTATGAATTTGCTATAAAATATAAACATGTGAAGTTTTGTGATATTTTCAGTCGATCACACCGTGTTACGAAATTCAGTCACATGTATACCACCATTTTCACTTTGTATAGAGCATGAATAATGTGAAGTAGATATAACGCATGGAATACTTTAATAGAGGTATCGATAGCAGCGGAACCCTTTGAAGGGTTCATGTTCCATACTAGACTACAAAAAGTGACTTTATACTTTCAACAGCTACGGGGGTTTTTCTCCCTCCATTTTGTACTGAATTTCCAAGTTATTCGAGAATTAAATCGTGGGATTAATATGTGATATCATTTTCCTATTATATATGGTAATTGAAACGAATTTCATTTATAAAATATTCAATTCCCGAGCAATTGCACTGAAATCAAACGAATTTAAATTATGAATCTTTTCGAAATGCAGGCAGTGAAAAAATTTATTAAGAAACAACTGCAATCAATTGGTAAGAAACAGTTCCTCACAACTGTTGAGTGATTATACATTCCCACGTATAACCACAAAGTTTGTACGAAGAGGTACCGAAGCCAAAGTTCCATTATACAGTCTCCCAAACAGTAGAATGCTCCAACGTAGTGGCAATAGCACAGACATTGGAATTGTATTCTATGCGATTGTACCTAAATGCGACCGTGTGTGTTACTATTCTACTATAATGTAGCAGTGATAGCGTACCCTGAGGATACGTGTGCACCAATTCGAAGCACACTACATCCGTGAAACTTACTGAGATCATTTAGTTTTAGCAACGAGAGGTAGAGTTGGCGATCGGAGTGGTTTTGCTTTGAAAACAACGTACATTTCGTAACATTAATGCAATAACTTGCACACAAGGAATAGTTTCAAATTGTGGGTCAATACTTACTTTGGCTACTCTACAATTTCCTCAATCTCAGCTGTTATGATCAAATAGCGACCGACTGTTGAATAACCATTGTGTTAATCAAATATGTTATGTATCGACTACCATGAAACTACAACATATCCACATCTGTTCATCACAGACAAGTTAATCCACCAGACAGAAAGTATCTAATATTGGATCAACTCGAATGTTGGAATTGCGACATCCGTGATCAATCGATGAATAGTCTTGTTATAATTGCTTCATTTGTCTCGTTTTTGGTCAGTTCCATGTCGATATATAATTCACTTTATCGGATAAAATTGTTATATTAGTGATAATTACTGTTTGACATAATACACGTGACATGAGGCCAATAGCATGTCTGAACAAATCATCAAACGGATCACTGTCTGGATCTATTTGAGTTTGCCGATATTCTGGAACTTTTGGAAATTTGATCTTTCTGTTTGGCGTCATCATGTGACACCGAAAAATAGATCTATTATGGTGAGTGACATGACGATGATAATGTGTGGTTAATTGGAAGTGCTCCATGAGAAGTACCCATTTTATCTCGAAAAACTAATGTCTGCGTTTTCTGAGAAAAATTAGTGTAGAGTGATGGGGTATTGATGGGAATGGCGACGATGGCGTTAATGAACATGTGTATGCTTTTTTGGAAGATTATCAAAGCTCGCGAGAACAAGTTAACTTGTGTACATGTATATTACTGCATTGTTATTCCACTGGAAATGATGGTGGTGAGTACTTACCTGGTTAAGTGCATCGTCATCCGGTCCAAGTGTGTAATAGGTGGGAGAGCTGACGACGTGACTCACGTGGAACGTGATGTAGTCGCCATGGTATTTCAGTCACGTGTTGTGGCACGCGTACGATATTATATTCGTTCTTTTATATCATTCTTTTCACAAATTGGGTTTCTTATAATCGAACTATCTTTTCCCAATTCCAAAGACAAATCGCAATTTATTCTGCTTTTTTTACCGTTTATTCATCATATTCGTTGTGTATCACGATTTAGTTCATCCATTTATTGATAATAGTTGGAAACTTTTGTTATCAACATCCAATTAAAGATTTGATCTTTGTATTTTCTCCTGATTGAAACTGAAACTTTCACATTGGATTTTCTTTTTGTATGTTGCGATCACAACAAACAAGGGCTTGATGATATTCTATGCTGTCAAAGGCGAATCTCCTCCTTAAGATTGTGACACGAACCATTACTCGTTTATCGATTCATTTGGGTGTGCTTATCTGCATCTGCACTTAACTTCACGTGACTATCATTACTATTGCTTATACGACAATTCGAACTATGAATACTCGAACTATTCATTACAGATGTTATGTAATTGCTCTTCTTGCAACTATTTGTCAACTCCACTGTGATAAAAGTAATCCATTACATCTTAAGATTAGTTGAGCCTTTTTGTGCTCATTTTTATTTCTCGTAGTTTTTTGAGTTTTGTATTCTGTCATTTTTTTTTTCTTCTTGGGTCACATAGGATAATCGAACATTTCGTATTGTTATTCCGAATTTCATGAGCTAACTCAGGAATGCCGTGGTGAGTTGCGTTGAAAATTTCTCGTGAGTCTTTGAGAAACCGCGCAAAGATAATTGCGTGATTCTGATTTCTGTGAATCGTAAACAAAGAAACAATCGAATAATCAATGTGAAATTGAGTATGACTTGCTTGTACGACAGTGAATAAATAACATCCGCAATTGTCTCGGGGAGAAATATACAGACCGACATTTGTAGACACAGATGTGATTCAGTACAATAAATTTTCTCAAGACATAGCAGTAACACAGATTTGGAGCTTCTGAGTTTCGAAATGATTTTCGTATGTGAATATATATATGTGAATGTACATGGCCACAAAGGAATATACATTTCAGTAAGATGGAAGAGAAAATTTACGCCACTATGATATCCGCGGTGTCATGTCACTGTCTCAAAGTTTCTCCCCTTCGAAATTCCATATAACTCGGAGTTTTCCGATTCCACTGAGTGCACATGAAGAATCTGGACTTATGCGTCATATGTGGGAGCGCGTGACTCATCGTCGTTGAGTAAGCGGAAATAGTCGGAAAATATATAACGTATATAAATTCAATAGAAAATATATATACAGAAGGGGGACATGGATGGGTCACGATTTTGCACAAAGTGTGTAGGAGTTGCTTCGACGAATCATTTCCGAATTCTTTACTCCTTGCGCGAAAGCAACTGAACAATATAAAACGTCGCCATGATGCCTGAGGTGATGTTGTGAATTATTAACCAACGCCGATGTTCACGTCTACGAAGCTTTCATTCTTCTCTTCTTATTTTTTTTTCTTCTTTATCTTTTCACGTCTTGCCGTTCCTCTTTTCCTTCCTCTTGAGCTCGGTATATGATAGCGTTCCCACCACTTCGTATACGATGAGCTCGAAGCTCATAGAATTCTATACCAATGGGTAAACCACTCCACCATAAAAAACTTTGTTTCAGCTCAAATGTTGTGGAGAAACGGAGATGAAGGCGGCGGGAGAAGGAAAAACAGTGAGGGTGGTGCTGGAAGAAAGCTTCATTTATATATGTTCAGTATTCTATCGATTTGCAATACTGTGAATAACTAATATAACAGATGAGGGGAGTAAAATATAAATAATGTCGAATGATCCAGTAGAGATGCCGTGAACTTTTTATTCAAATACTTTTTAGTTGCGCAAATGAGAGAGATTGACAGTCGACTCTGTCCTCGATATGTTGCTTTGTTGTATTTGTCACTTTCAACGTGACATTTTTTAATTGCTATTCAACCAGATTTCACCGTCAACGCGATAATTATTTTTAAAATTGTCCCAATAATAATTGATGATTTTGTATCGGTGATAATGGCAACTTAATCCTGTGATGACCGTCCAAATGATGAGTGAGAGAGATATATAGAATGGAATTTTTTTTGTTCTTCAAAGTTCGTTGAAAATGACTACAGAGATTTCTTTGTTCAGCAATATGTGGGTGCGATAGCGATAGTATTGATATTTCAACAAATTCATAATGTACTCGATCGAAGCAATTTTTCTTTGTTCCAATCTGCCTGTGGCCCATACGGGGGTTTTCAGAAGTGACGCACCGTTGAATTTTTGCGATATTCATATGCGCAATGGTTTGTTCTCTAGTGTAATATGGACGTATCGAGATACAACGATGCTGATCATAAATTCAATGAATCCACTCGTAAATTGGGATTTTAACCGTTGAAATACAAAGTGATTTTCAAAATAATTATATCATGGACCAGAGGAGAGACCAATCGGTTTACCCTGAAGTAACTCGATACTGACGGATGGTTTTCACTATTTTTCAGTTTTTATCCCACTTCTCTGATTGCATTTTTTCGACTTTTTTTTGCCATTGCATGGTTCAAGTGATCGCGTTCACTCGACTGAAATGAATGTTCGCAATTTTTCATATTCAACTGTTATACATTCCTTATGCTTTGATATATGACCATATTTTATTGACTTTGTTTAGTTGTGAAAGAGTTATCTTTTTGTTTGCATTGTTATGTTGGAAAAACGATATCTCTTGGAGTATTATTAACAAAAATGTTGGATTAAATATTGAACTTGACAAACGTATTTTGTTGACCAATTATCGAAAATATGTTACGGAATATCAAACAAAGTAATTTCGCAAGACAATAATATATTTTGTAATATTTATTGTGTTGATGTAACGATTCAAAAAGTATAAATCACAAAACAGATTGAGTTTATAAATGTTGTGGTGTACGAAGGTATACTGCATAGCCAACGGCTCTTGGTTACATGCAGAGAGTGGGTAATAACTTTAGTAACTATGCTCATTGTGACGTAACTTACGTAAACTTTAACAGAAGAGATAATTCGTTTCAAAGCTTATTCAATTTGGATTCTCGTTTGCAGGTGCCTCTCTCATGGTTTCACTCGTCTCCAACGTCGATCAGTTTTTTTGTCGTCTTCGTGAATGTCTTCGCGCTCTTATTACGCCATTGACAAAGTGAGACATCACAGAGGTAAGAGTATTCAGTTTTACTTCTACATCCATTTAAATGGCAGCATTCTAATTTCATTCTTTTCATGAACGAGGTATTTTAAGAAAACAAGATTTAGATCAACTTTTCCTGACGTTTTCATTCAAACAGGATTGTGTCACGTCAATTTTTCAACCATTGCACTTAACTATATTGTCTTCTATCATAAAATGCTGCTGGGATATTTGTTGAGAAAAAGACACGACATTTATTGCAAATTAGATAAATACTGAAAGAAGACTCTTCATAGCATTTGATATATTCTCGAGATTAGAGAATTTTTTTGGTAATATTTCAGTCACAATTGGAGGTGACAGTGTTACTCTTAATATCATACTCTCCCTTTGTTCAGTGTATATAATTATCTTTTGAAAAAGGTGTACAGTTTGCCATATATGAATTAAGTGTTACACACAGTACATATTCTGTTTTAATTCGATTGTAATTTAAAAATTACACAGCTTCTGTGAATGTAATAAACTATAATATGCAGTTGGCGTTGACGCGGAACAAGTGCAAATTGCTGTGTAGCGAATACACTCATATATATGAAAAAAGTCCCGAGCTGAAGTAGAGTTACGATCGTGCAATATTTATATACGTGTATATAAGCTCATAACTTCTGTCTTGAATATAGTTTCGTATGTCACTTGTTTCATGGGAGTTTTTATGTTTTTCACAGAGGTTGTGTGACATATCAGTGAAAATTAATGCATCTGTTATGTATTTACTGTTCTTGTTCTTGTTTTTTGTTTGGTTGGAAATTGATACGATATTTCGTGCAAACCTGATTATAATTGGTAGATCAGAAAGGTCGCGTTTTTTCTCGAAAGACTTCATTACTAATTTAGTTTAATAAACAATTGTATTTAGTCTATGGTACAGTTCATTTCGGTGGAGTAACGGGGGGTGAAATGGATGTCTGAAATGAAATAGTTTGATGGTATTCAATATCGTGGAAAAATTTCTCTTTTCCAAAAAATTCTTTTTGTAATCATTGAATACTACTATAGAATTTCAGTATATCCAATTGATATCCATATTTATTGATGTGATGACGTTCGTCAATGTCGGTAAAATGGTTTCCATTCCGTTATTCGACTATCGATTGATCGAATTCCTAGAAAAAGAAAAAAAGAAAATGCGAATTATATAACGTGGTGTGTGATGAATGAATTGTCAAAAATATCAGTATGTGATGATGCACTCAACTGAACTCTTCTCGCTAGTCATTTTTCATTGGGGAGCACTCAGTTCGAGTATAATTTCCTCAGGGAGTTATTCGAGACGTCTCTTGCGTTCTTATGAATTCAATTTAACTATCAAAAAAAAAAAAGAAGAAAGAAATACATCAGTAGAGAGTGAAAAAAAGGAGGTAAAAATTACTCATTCGAGTTGAAAATGCCCATTTTTCATTTGTCATGTATATACCAATGAAACGTGAGAATTTACCCGGCTCTAGGTGAGCACCTTTTTTTATCTAATAACTACTCGACACCCAACTTGATATCCTATTTGTCATGGAGAGAAAATTCTTCATAATACTTCTCATAGTGAATGTACAGATTGTACCTTTTCAGCGGGGAATTCAATTTAACATCACTCTGAAATTGGTGATCCTCGCTCTGATGACATTTGGTAAACAGATCAATCATTAGTATTTGTCCAACATATCAATCCATTTTGTCTATTGTGAGTTCTGTAGTATTTTACAGGAGAATTGTGATGATGGTTATATTACTGTTATGGCAAATTATCACGAGGATTGACTGCAACATGTAAAGTTATTTATATTGTTATGAATTGTTTGTGATGTTCCATTTTATCACTTGCGTGATAAATGACAATATCTATCAACAACGTTGTCAACGTGATCTCATAGATAATGAAGCCGTATTGATTTTTTGTAAGTGGCAATATATTTGAGGTGGAAAAACTACGTATGGAAAATTTTCAGTGTGATTTGATTAATAATATCATCAGTTTTAAAGACGGTTGACATTTGTCCAATTATTCATTAAAACCTCATATTGATAAACACGAAACTATTCGTGTTGATAACAGCGGTACCATTTTTCTGCCATGAATTCACACCGCGAATATTGGAGATGAGTGAGAGTGATTCATTCAAAATTTGTGTTGTAGACTATTCTATGACAATGCAACTCAATATCAATTCGCATGTGCGCTCTCAGCTAAATGAGTGACACTGCTTTTTCGTTGCGATATTCCATGAAGTTATCAAAAATATCCATCTTGTTGCAAACTATAAATTTAAAAAACATCGATTTCAATTTCATATATTCACACATCCTATTTACTCATTCATTGATTTTTTATTTATCTCACCTTTTTTGGTATTTCATTTCATTTCATTTCATTTCCTATGGAATGACTATACACAAACTAGGTCATAGCAATTTCAATATCGCAGGAGATATACCCGAAGCCATGAATGTATATGTTTCCAGGCATATGCGTCTATAGAGGTTGGAACCGTTGAATGTTTGTGCTATAAACTGTGTCATGTTTTTATTTCTCTCTACAATTTCCATCATCACGGTGATACCTGGATAAAAAAAGAAAAAACAAAGAAAATCTTCAGAAGAGTCAGCTCTGTCGTCCAAAATTATTTCAATATCGGACTTTTACTATTGAAATTCTTTTTGCGTATTTAGTGGAGGGTAAAACTGAGCGGTGCGCACACCCCCTGCTGAAAAAGCAAGACATGATGAAATTAACCGTCAGTAATCAATAACAATACTAATTCATTTCTCTAAGTTTATTGATGGACTCCGAAGTTGTGCGGGAGATAGAGCTAGAACTATGATGGAAATATTGCGCTATCCGTACACTTAAGGAGTATAAATTTTTACGGGTGTACATAAGTGCACGCATGATTTTTTCTTCACATTTGAAGAATTTTTGTGGATTTTCCGACCGTATTAACTCATTTCGACGTTGAATTTACGATTGGATGGAATCAAATGGGCGGACAGATAATCCCCTCGGTGGTTTACGGCCAATGATCCAAGAGAACCCGCGCGCGCCAGCGCTTCTTTCACCGCCCAACATATCGTGAATTTTTCCAAGTAGTAACTTTCCTCTGCCGTCAACTTTACTTCCTTTCAGTTGTAAATCTAATGGGTTTCTCATTCGTCGATATTCGCAGCACGAATTTCTTGAAAGAACAATGAGATCTCTCCTTGCGGCAGATCAGAATAAGAGAAATAGCCGACCCCGATGTATGAAAATTATTTCTCGATGATTTTCGCCTTTCGTTTTAACCTCGTACAAGACTTTATTAAATCCTCAAAAGACATTTTCGAATCTTAGTGAGCACCGGTTTCAAGAATACTTCGCATATTCAGTAATTCATGATATGGACTATTTTACGTTAATTAAGAATTTCGAGTGGCATTTGTAAAAGTCTAGGTGAGATTTACACACACTCACACACATTCTTTCTTCGCTGAATATAAGTGAAAACGATGATGTTGCAAGTATGTCTGCTAAGCATCGAGACAAGTCCTTCAGGTGTATGTACACTACGAGTGGCTAGTTCACTCTTATTACACTCAGGCTACGTCTGTTGAAATGAGAACGTAGCAACAATGCAGGAGACGACGAAGTAGCAGAAGAATAAGGTGGTAACGAGACGAAGTAGAAGAGGGAGCGAGATCAGGGACCAGAGACCAGGGACTAGGGACTGTTTCCGCTCCTTAATGCTAGCTTTAGCATCTTGGATGGTAAGAGCGATGAGTTGTAGTGGTTTCACTGTTCTATTCTCAAGAATTCCGAGTACTAGCCAGCGAAAGAAATTTTCATTTTATGGATATAACTATGTTATACATTACTTCCCATTCGACAACGTTAGATTCGTATTACGTGAGCTTTACTAATGGAGACTATTCATTTCCTCCATTGTTCGATGGAATAGTTATGAAATGTACTGTGAGAATACTTTATCATGATTTAACTTGCGCGAAGGCAAACTTTATCATTCTGTATATTGGTGAATAATGAATAATCGTGGAGGAATCAGTGAAGAGTGCTTGATCAGAATTGACGCCACGACATCTTAGGGAGATATAGGTTCGTTCGATCAATAAATTAGTTCCACGTGATTAGCACATACTATGAGGGGATAGGATTTCATTGCTTCTACATGTTCTGTATCTACGAAAGTTTATAAACTCGTTCGATCGATTCTTCCATTATTTCATGTATCCAATTTATTTTCAATCATTATGTTGCAATATTTAATGATATTTCATAAAAATCGTGGGTCCTAATTTGTTTTGCAGTTCAATTACATGACAATGCAAATCTCAATGATGCGAATGTATTTGAGAGCTACACTATGAGTCTGTATAATTAATTTAGTCAGCAATTGATGAATCTGTCCGAGTCAATAAGGTTGGTGCTACTGTGAAATTTTCCGACCTGCTTTCACACAATTTGGATGATGTTTAGTTATATCCTGACATGTAAATGGTGCCAATACGTGAGATGTACTTCGTTCCTATCTGGTATGTTGAAACATGTGACCTTCGCTATGGCGTGTGTTTCTCAAAGTGGTCAAATTCAACTTTCGAATTAATCATTGAGAAGAGCGCTTTGTGTTCCAATTTCCACGCTTGTCATAACTTCCGTTTTGTTATGGAGCATTAGAGACAAATTTTGGCTACAGTGACCAGTCGGTTCTTATAATTTAGTCCAATTTGTTGATGCCAATGCTTAGATGCATTTCAGGACTCAGAGACTTGATATGAAAGTCGACCCGAACAGTGAGTGTTTGTTTCCTTGGTGCAATATTCGAGTTGATGGCACAAATGTTAAGACGATTACTTGTGTGATCCGGTGGGAATTCTGTGGTGATATTTCCCAAGCTTTCATGCCTAACTGTATGAAAGTGCACAGTCAGTTTATGAATTCCCTAACTTTTCCGAGCCAATGCTTGAATTCGAATCGAAAATAGTGATACATGAGTATCACTGGAACGAACGTGAATGAATTTGGAGCAGAATGTGAAATTTGAAATATAGATGTGTGAGTATATGATTGTGGGTGTTGCGAGTTGGTAGAAACTTGAATAAGCTGTGCACACGAGAAACATGAATGCGCCATTTTCTTCATTACCTCGGAACTGTATAATTTCCGGTGGCCCATCAGAATGGGTCCCGTCTTTATAGTCTTCAACAACGATGAGTTCGCCGACAGTGTTGATAATACGGGATATGACGGTGATGGCAGCAAGATATGTCGACGAAAATGCATGGTGCACTGATGGTAATATTTGTGTAACAAACTACAGAGAAATGTATGAAAGCAACATTCTGCAACCGGACATTCCCGGGTCGACATATTAATTAACCGTGACGCACACACCCTAAATGGGAACATCACGATTCCATTTAGATGGACAGGTTTTGACTTACACATCGTACACAAACGAAATTATCAATAGCGTTCGATTTGAATTTATCCAAATTGAAATTGTCTTTCTGCGTTGAGTTATCAGACGTGATGACATAGATACACTGCGAAATGACATGAAATTTCATTATGGAGGAAATGCCAGGAAATAGTACATTTCTCACCTAGGGAGGTAATGTTTGATTAAAAACTCCTGATGAAATATGGTTCATACGAAATGAATACGAGTGATTGAAAAGTGAACACTGCAATGTTTCACATTTCTACTCACATCAGTGAACATGTGTATGGTCAATAACCTTTTTTTGATATTATTTTTTTTTTCCATCGAGGCGCTGATTGAGAATAAATGAAGAATATCATTAATAAACCTGGTGGTTAGACGCAACTCCAAAGCAATATTCCATGAATATGGAAGGGGTCAATATCATGAATACGTTTCAATGACATTGTCATCGATATTGCGTTCATTGATGTTCTATTTCCAATACATCTAAGAATTGGTGACCCGACTACTTTTCTCTTTACTGATGCGTCCATTTTTTGATTTATAATCTTCGTTCATTAAGACTGATAACATAGACGATCTCCATTGAATGTGTTGACACAACTGTTATCTATTTAATCAAAATGAATGAAAAATTGATTGGGTATTTTTGTCATTCGATGACAGATTTATAGGGTGACTCGCAGAATGAATTTCATCCGAGCTTCACTGGACGAATAAATTTGATTATCGCTCGCTCTATACCTACACTGAACATCATGCCACTGGCATCGAAATTCATTTCATGGGATTGTGATTTCATATTGATTTGCTTTCCCATAGATTTTTCTTTCTACCCATCAATTCACACTAGAATCGACGAGCATGTCAATGCAAACAACGTCCAGTTGAGCAACTTGGCTTCTTCTTTTATTAAATACTTTTTCCAACTTCGATTTTTCGTTGGAATTTATCCAACCGCAAAAATTGCTCCACATGTCTGCGCGTACACCTATAATTTCTTTCTTTTTCCATTATTGCTTATTGAAAATTAATCGGAGCATCTTGCAGAGTTATGATTTTACACCAGGTGCACAAAATTAAACCGTGACCGTGGTGAGTTAAGTTTATTATCTCTTTCACTTTTTTTCCTCTGCATTTTTCACTAGACAAGACTTTATTCAAATCGCTGATATAAAATATACTTCGTCATGCGGAAAATGAATCTCACAACGACATTTTTTTCTTTCTCAATTTCACATTCACCCTCTCTGTTCCTCTTTACTCAAAGTCATTCTATAATACTTAACAAATTTCTTCCTCACGGCATTCGAATGTCAACTCCAATCACTCAAACTTAAATTAATTTATTTTAAAGTCATTCAGTCTAAAGAAATTCCCACTACCGGAACTTTTTCCATTATATAACATTTTTTATCTACATTTCACGTTATTCTTACAATTACTAAGGGTAATATAGGTATTGAAAACAAATACAAATCGTATTACATCCTGAGGAATTACCAATTGTAACAAAGAGCAATTCCGATATTGGCTCAGTACCGTAACTATAATCTTTCCTCTGTTGCAATCTGCAACGGATAAAATTCATTCACTGTCGGACCCATTCACGCAATCACAATGCAACTTCTTCTGTTTCTGTATATGTCATGTTTTCTACATCAAATTCAAATGTTCTGCGCGATTGACAGTTTTCAAAATAGATCGGACTACTTTGAATGAATATCGCAAAAATTTCATAATTCTTCTATAACCACAGAAGTGGTGCATTGAATCTGAAATTCCATCAACTTTGATTCGAAAACTATTTCATAGTTATAATAACGAACATCAGACAACAGATGGAATCATGAAAAGCGAAGCTATGAGTAGTTCTTGTCGTTGATCATTATCGGGTAAAGGAATATCATCGCTAAACATTCATCAGGACTTCACGTTATGTTACACTAAGAAATTTGAGTTTCTGATTGAAGCAAGCACGAATTCGACTGTACATTTGATGTCAATGTATGGGTCCATGTATTCAATACTTTATGTCTGTAACGTACATCAACTCCGAGTGTATGTGCAACGCTTCTGTTTATCTCTGATATTAAGGAACGAAACCAGATCAAAGATATGCATATACAGACGTATATACATTGAATGTGTCGTTAGCTGCGCCGTTTTCCTTTCTGCATGAAATTACAGCTCAATATTCTAACAGCATACGCATACCATATCTATATAAACTGAACTCAATAACACTGGTCGGCAAGAAATTTTCTTTCTCTATTTTAGATTTCGTTCATGTTTTAATAGGAATTCTGATATCTCGGAATTGTGGAAATGTAAAGTTCGCGACTGCGTTGCATAGTGCTCGTCTTCCCGATGAAAATCTTTTTTTGAGTGACTCTCTATGATGATTTTTGACCGAGAAAAAACAAATTGAAGTTAAAAATTTTGTGCCCCCTTGGAGGCTCAATTTTATTACGAACATCAACCCCTCCAAATCATTATTCTTTGCTACGATGGCAATGGTCTGGAAAAAAACAACAATTTTCTCTTTTGTTCCAAGACTTGTGCACGGTGTATGAAAATTCCGATACATATGAATAAAAATATAGCATGAAGAATTATGAAATACATATAATTTTTTTTTCTCATGGAACTTTCGAACAAAACTCTTGTTATGCTTCAAATTTAAGTCATCGATTCAAAAAGAAATCTGTTATCCGATAAACCCCGTTTTTTTGGGCATAACTATGACTTAGCATGACTGAGACATCGTTGAAGCGAAAGCGACGGATGAAAAATTCATAATATTGTGCTGTTGACAAAAATCATTGTTAAAAATATGCTTTTATGTGATCACCAAAAAAGGGAGCAAATCTGATTTCATAATAATCAACTCCTCTCATCTCCTAATTTTCTTTTGAACGAGGATTTCGTTGCAGACCGGTGTATTCATTTCTAATTCACACTTCGAAAATTGTAACAGGACAATGTATTAATAGAAAAATTGATCATAAAAATGTCACAATTTGAGACCATGATTTACCATTGGCAATGTTATTCTCATTTCCACAATGAGACGATCCTCAGTGCTTTGATCACCCGATGAACCACGATTTTGCTTTTTTTCTTTCCTTTCCTTTTTTTTTCTTTTTCTATACCAACTTAATGTATGGATATGCGTTAAACATCGTCCAATCCGTGCACATGTGTAAATACAGATGTGGTCCAATTTAGAATCAATATATCATGGTATTCAAATTGATGCGACCGGTGGTTGAGTCTGTATAGTTGTGCGGTTAGAGTGGTACACGAACTAACTTGAAGAGGGTTATATAACGTGAGACTCATGGCCCGAACGCGACGACAAGAGCGTCGATGCTAATTTCAAATTGAGTATTCGCGCTGCTGGTGCTATGCGCGTGTTCGTGTTGAAGTGCCAGTCAATAATATCGAGAAGATCGTGCACTTGACTCTGGGACACACGGACGCCAAGAATAGATTGGCTCAGAATTAATTGAATTAAAGTGCCAAGAGAGAACTCAGTTTGCGAATAGTT
>JABMBR010004566.1:0-23596 GCA_018881525.1 Meteorus sp. PSUC_FEM 10030008
TATGTTACAATATATTATTATTATTATTATTATTTAGATAAACGTTGCGATTGATGAACATGTTTGTATGTGTGATGTATCTGTCCAACAGCTGAAGCTGGCTTCGTTCATTCTATATTTATTTGTCGTGGTGCAAATTAATCATCATGCGCGCTTCGTATCATTCATATATGGGAAGAAAATTGAAAACTCAAGAATACAAATCATTTGTATCGTATCAAAGAAAAAAAATTAGTCATTATCAAAATAATCAGTAGTAGTTTGCCTTTGATATTAATGTCTAGTGATTTTTTGAAAATTGCGGGATTAATTTCATCATGTATTTTGTCAATTAACAGAATATTGGAAAATATTTGTACGTGCATAAATTTTTCACAATTGAGCGAAAATGGTGCTAGATTCTACATGCAAATTGAGGTTCTGTTGTAATATCATAAGTACAAAGGATACATTTTTGTTTGGTGGAAAAACTGATAAAAGCAGGATAAAAAATATAAAACTAAGTCAAGAGGCATTTTCAAAATAATTCCGAATACTGAAAAATACAAATAATTTATCTCGGAAACATATCAATTCATCGAAATGGCAACTTGGGTGATGGTCATTTTTTACACAATATATGTATCGTAAATGGTAACTTCATGCTCATTGCAAAATATTCATAATGTATCACCGATGATATGTCCAGAACATTTTTACGAAAGAATGAATACAAACAAATTCCATGAATTCACAATAGATTAATTTTCATGTGATTTATCGCAAAACGCATTGCAGCGATTGTGCATCGCTCTCCGTCAACAGACAGATTGGTATATGCAATTAGGGAAATATGTGCTACACAAACCAGGAAGTTTACTCTGTGTCTATATCATTTCCATTATATTCACTGAATCATCTCATGCAATGCACGAACTGTCACATAGGCATCGTATGAGAAAAACATGATGCTACGAAAAATTAAAATCATCTATGATGTTTGTTGTTCGAAGACGTACAGAGAAGTAATGGTGAATCATTATGAACGAATTGCTATATTTTATCTATATATCCAACAACGGTTCAAAGGGCAGCTTGAATTATTTATGAGAACTCAACAAACGAGCGAAAAAAATAATTATAATGCGATCAAAAACAGAATAAGAATTGTATAATTGTTTATCATCACCATTTTATAAGCTCATCACTTATATATTTAACTAATATACTCCTTGGAGAATAGAATTAATTATTTTCGAGACCTTTTTGTAGATTCCTAATTTTTCCTTGTAACCTGATATGAAATTACAGCAGTATTACCAAATGGACACAAGACACATATTTCTGTACTTGAGACATAATTCATTAAAAAGTCATAGAGATTCCTCATGATTCATACCAACAATGATGATGACGATCTCTTGCTAGTTGAAGTATGATCTGTACAATTTGTCACATCGCAGACACCATAAGTCGCTACTTTTCGAGTTTCATCACTACTTTGTCTTCTAGTTGAATCTTCCAAAGATTGGGAATTCTTAGGAAAATAATTCTTGTACCTCAAACAAACTGGACATTCATCGAAATCATGGTAATGTCGATCGGAATTGCAGGCATCATTGATCACCTGGCATTGCAACGGACTGTAACATTTTATTTTCTTGCGATTTCTCTGATAGCACTGGTTCACGTGTATATCTGTTCGTTGAACATCTGGGCATGGTGCAAGCACTTCTTCATTACAATGGTGAAGGTGATGAGTGCAGCTGTGAAAGAACCAGGAATTAAATTGTCCAGAACGTAAGATGCCGACTGAATTTCCACATTAATTTTTATCGTTACCGGTTGTCTGGAGATTTCAGGATTCCCTGACTGTGACATACTTTTTTCTGTCGAAGGATACTACCTTCTGGTGGACGTTTTCGATGAATGCAAGGACGTGCCTATGGCAAACATGATATTGAAATAATCTTCAAAAAACATTATAACGACAATTTGAGTAGCACCTTTGAATTAATCAACTTAGGATTGATGATGTGTGCTCCAACAACGTCCAATCCACAAATACCCACTTCTTCAATTACAGTTCGTGTAGAGATTTCAATTTTCGGTGCTAAAATACCCTGAAAATAAACTCTGAATGCTTTTCTATGGTTGTTAACAATAATGAAGAATATTAATGAAATCCTACAGGAAAATATTTGCTCGGCTCCATTAATAGATCCACATCCACGCCTGGCATTAATCCTTTAACACATGGTGCAGGATAGAGTAGATCCATCAAATTTGTTTCGAACGTTGCTAAAATCACACCCTTGCATCCCATTGTTGGCCATTGGATCAATTCAGCATACAAATATTCATCTTCAAGGCAACACTCGAGTTGTGTCAGTGTACAAACTTCAATGAATGTTTTTTTAAACAAAAATTTTTCATCGAATAATATGGGAAATATAGGCGATAATTTACGCGATTCGATATGAGAATTTAATGTGCTTATTCGCATTGCTACACATCCATTTGGACATAGCCATACTCCTGGGCAATTTACCTGGATGAAATCAGTTGATGTATAATTCAGAATATCAATCGAGCTGTCAATTACTAATTCCCTGGACATTAATGATTGAGAAATATACTCACAATGTGCAAATCGAAATAAACACTGACACGAAAACCTTTGCTTGTCATGATTTCGTAAGCGTGATGACGAAAGTATATAATAACTTGTCAACCTCATTGTGTAATGACAATCAGTGAAAATTTTCCGCAAAGTTTTCATTGAGGTTGATTGTCAACATGATGAGAACAATATCATGGACTTGATTATTCAATCGATGAAATATTGAGTAAATTAATTTTTTTTTCCTTCTAATACAGATTTATCGAAATTGTTTTTTTATAAATACTAATTGCACAAATACCAACAAAAAAACTATCCGTTGCATACTAGTGCTACTTTCTTAAGATATATAAAGTCGAAGAAATTGTCGTTGCTTGGATACAGTGTCACAACATGTATGAATCGGCTATTGCGCGGAAGAGATTTCATTTCATCACGCGACAATATAAATTATCGTTCCCTTCGTGCAGATAATTTTTTCCACTTTGGGAATGTAACGAATTCATTTTGACATTTATATATCACTTCGTCTTGAAAGGGATACCATAAAATTGGTTACGGGGTATGCCTTTATCTGTATCACGGATTTTCATCTCAATTTTGACAATAGAACTATGTTTCAATGGAAAATGGAGTCTGGGGTCAGTTGTTCGAGGCACTAAGGGTTTTGAGAACCATCCATAACTGAGGAATTATAAAATTTAAATGAAATAAATAAAGTTTGAATGTATCATAAATTGTTCTCACTTCATATTAGTCGCTGGTGGTTTGTACGAGTAGATTTGCGACGGTATCATTTGTTCGTGTCTTTCAATTATTCGTAAATATTTTCGTGGGATTTCAATTGCGTCCAATTTGTCATATTTTGAATAAAATTTACCAGTGATTGGTTTTCTTTTTAATGATGGCGTGAAGTGCTGTAGGAGTTTGATGTTGCGATTCTCCTTGTCAAATTTTTCAGTATAGAAACGCATTTTAATTGGATCAAAAATTGTAGCCATTTTTTTACGAAGATTTTATATTGTTTTTCGGTTTTCAATACGATCTTTTTACCACGTAAGGCAACAGAGAGCGATCAAATAACGTTGGTCAGTTGTCTCGCGATTGAATCGCCGCCTATTTATATTTCCTAAAATTGTTGATATATTCATGAAGAAGGCAACATTAAAGTTCATCAAAAATACATTCGAGAATGTGAATGGCAATCCCGGTACGTCCTTGTCGATTCCCCTTCACAATTTTGATATGACAGGGGAATCGAAATGATCCAAAAAAATTGGAACAAGTCTCTGATGGTAAAAACGACAACTCAATTTTTTGTTTGTTCTAATTGGTTGTTGAATGAATTGTTAAACAAATTGACATAAAAACTCCTCAATATTTTATTTCAAAATATGTATATGGATAAAAAACACATACATAATATGTGGAAGACAATGGTATAGATTGAAATGTTTTTCAATTGACGCTCACTGTATTCATTCATTACCATTTTGATGAACAATCTTCCATCATCATTTAAAAAAAAAACATGTACATAAAATAACGACGATAAGGCAATATTGTTACAAGGAACTGAAGCTCGTTACGAACTCTTTTCGGGCTCCACAATCTCAAAAGAGAAAGTATTTCATCTCTTTTAAATTACGTGTACAACAAATAGTGGATTGGTGACTGTTGTTGGTTTGTTTGTATAAGTTTCTCTTTCTCTCTTTGAATAGAGATTAATGGATTTTTCATAAACGTGTATGATTAATTGAAAAAACCCAAGAATTCGTATACTGGATAGATAAGCACCATTTTCATTATTCTACAATCTGACTTTCAACAGTTTGGTAATTGATAAGAATTCACTCATTAAATATTTCTTCCATACACAGCTGCCCATTTTCGAAGTTTATATCAAGATAAACCATTGGAGCCACAAATTGAAAGAAAACTGTTTTGATTGACTCATGTATCACTCTTGACTAGCTCGAATACAAATGTAAATAGCAATGTAAACACATATATGTGTATATATGTTTTTTTCTGTTATTGAAATCATGAACATTCTCCTTTCTTTTTTATAACAAATGCACACATTTATATTGACAAAGGACTATGATGAGATGAGAATTGAACTCTTCCAGCCGTTCCATTTGCACATATGGAAAAAAGACAAATCAATTATTGCAATACCATGAAAGATTATTATGCAAATTCACTTCAGAAATAATTCGATGATGTGTTTATAACGAAGAAGTTCAGTTTGAACAGTATTGGTATCTTCATTTATCTTAGAATTGACAAACAAGATTTGCGTGACTACTATAAGTAGAAAGGTTATGCAATGGATCTGTAGGCCTCTGGGATTCGATTGCAATATTTTTTTTCTTGCAAAATCTATCAACTTAATTATAATATTTATGTATATATGAATATGTTTCACGCCTTAAGTACTTAGATAAAAAAGATGGTAGCCAAAATCTTTATAATTATGCCGTTCTGGATTCAACTTGTTACTGTATTACTTGACTAAAAAGTTAATCGAAGATTGGCTTTTTCTCTCATCCAAGCATTCCACTTTTGGCACAATTCGATTCCCAATATAACTCTTCACAATATCAAGGAATATTGCTCATTCATTCAACAATAGAATTGTTGATGTCGGTATCAGGACATGTAGCTGATAACTTTTTCGTTTCTCCATCAGTTTGACTATTGTTCCTATAAATGAAATAGAAGCGTGAAAACTGTGCATGAGAATTGCACCTATTAATGTTGAAGGGATTAAAATATAATTGAAGAATATTTGAGTTAATTTTCTCACAAACCTTATATCATCCCCACGACTTCGATCGCTGTCCTCTGCTGAATCTAATCCACTAATTTTGTCTGAAAAACCTCGCCATTTATCTGAACCACTTCGCGATAATTCAATATGCCCATTGTAATACTCATTCTCATGCTTTCCAGGATATTCACCAGGTATCGGTGTCCTTCGAGGTGATAAATAATCTATTCTCGATGGAGCAAGGAGTTCTTCATAATATTCTGCAGTTTTGGGGGCTAAGCCGGATGCAACTGAGCCATATCGTCTTGATAATGCATTACGGTATTCGTGAACGTTATCATTTAATGCTGATGGTGATAGCGGACTTTTATACGGCCCAACGTCACTGTCGTGGTTGAAATCTCTGCTTGAATACTTTCTGTGGGCGGAATCTGGTACTGGTGATATTCGATAACGACTCAATGGATCATAGTAAGTTGAAGTGCTACCATAATGATCACTGGGTGATTTCAATTCACCAGTGAATGAGCCACGACTTGATCCAATATCTGAATATCTGTCACGTTCGATTGAGGATTTTCTGTAGTGTAACATATCATCATTGTATGTACCATATAGTCGATCAGAACTTCTTCTTGTTGGTGATGTACTGTAGTTACGTTTCCTACGTTCTGTGTCACGACTAGAGTGAAAACTGTACTTTCTTGATAGTGTAGGACCTGTTGGTGATGTAACATTAGATGGTGGAATATTCAACGAATTCTTCCGTTTCTTTTCATTGAAACGGGAATAGAAACTCTTACGTCGGATACGATCAATAATTGACTCATGATGGTCACTGCGAGCTGACGGCGAATATGCCGGGGATGTAGGCGAGTGCAGATCCATACTGCTACGATGGTTCAAGTCATTAGAACAGATTGACCATGAATCAAAACTTTCACCATCGTCCATTGGAGATAAAATATCTTCGTTGTAATCAGGAGTTATTTTTTGTTGTGGAATCTTGCACATTTGTATATCTGCATGTGGGATTTCTGAAAGTGGATTTGATTTCTCTGACGTGGTAAGTTCTGTCGTTAGAAGTTTTGGGTTCGATGGAATTTCGAGTATCGGTTTAACATTTGACACTAGATTTGTTTCTTTTTTCGGTACTTCTGGATCTGTTAATTGATTGATTTTTGATTGGATATCAGATTCGTGTTGTTTAATTTTAGCTAAGTCTGCAGCGCACAACGGTTTGTCGATTATTATTTTGTTCCCAGTTATGTTCGCATGGTGTGTCATTCTGGACGAAATTTCATTCGACTTCTTGGGGATTTCTATAGCAACAGGATCCATCGAATTCACTTTTGCTGGTTCTTTTTTTGTTGCGACACTTGTTTTGAAAGAATGTTGAGGTATTTTCGATAAATCTAGTTTCAGATTGCTTCTATTCGTCCGCAATTTATTGTCTGGTTCTTTGATTGATATTTTAGCATCCACAGTCAGGAGTGGATCGATCTTTGTAACCGTTGGCTCACGGCTCTCTGTAATTTTCAAGTCTGAACTCTTCTCATCTTTCGTTTCATTATTGGTCACACTTTTTTCCTCCTTCTTATTAACACCTTCAGAATTTTTTTCTTTTTTCTTTTCAGTATTTTCTGGACTACTTTCTTTCTTGATACTGGAAGTTATTTTTTTCAACATCGTTTTTGTTGACGACTTTTCTTTCTCGTCGGGTTTACTGTCAGAAGAACTGTCGGTTTTTTTCACAACTTTCCTTACAACCCGAACAATTCTTTTCTTCTTGGTACCATCATTTGCTTCTGTGTCGGCTGGTTCTGTCTTTACTACTTTCTTTATCTTTTTATCTGAATCATCATCTTTTTCTAATTTACTCACAGATCCATTTTTCGTCACAGAGTTCAAACTTTTCACTGTCTTCTTCACCTTAACGGCCTTCTTCTCTTCAGAATCGTTATGTTTTGCTTCAATTTTTCTATTATCCATCACTTTGTCCGGCGATGATTTTTTCATCAAACGGGCTGTGAATGAGATTTTATTATCATTTTTCTCTGGAGATGCTGACTTTCGTATTTCATTCTCTATCGACTTATCTTTCACATTGACTTTTTCAACTCGATCTGATTTAGTTCTTTCTATCGATTTCTCAGGACTCAATTTTTTCGGTGATTTGATTTGCCGATCTATTGATGTTTTTCTCTCAACACTCAATCGTTGCTCTACTGGAGTTTTTTCTTTTGGTTTGTCTTTCGGTGGTGTCTTTTTCAATTCACTCATATTTTCGGGTGATTTCCTATTTTCCAATGATCTACGTGGCGATTTTGATTCTGACTTCGTTGACTTTGTGGGTATTCTACTCCCTGCTGATGGTTCGCCAGTAATGACATTCGTGTCTGATCGTGATCCTTTATAGGCACTTTTCTTAAACTTACTCAGAAGATTACTTTGATTCCGAGATCCGTTCATCGTTGATTTCGAGTCATTCCTAAATAATCCAAGAACAGACGAAACACGCGATTTGGATGTTGTCATTTGTACCTCATTCAGTGAAGACGACCCATCATCCTTCGGAGTTCCTTTTGTGGTTTCACGTTTCTCCGAGATATCTACTTCCGGGACCGTCGATACTGGTAAATTTTCCTGATTATTTGGTATTGTGACATTCCCATCTTCATTTTCGTCATTTATCTTAGAATTCTCTGCGTCATTGGAACGCAATTTTCCCAATTTTTTCTCCAATGATTGTAGAAAACTATTTTTGGAATTCTGCCTCTCCAATTCTACTCCGATATTTGCAGTGACCGTAGACGAGATATCATTTTCTGATTTATTATCCTTCGGCAGTTCATTTTTATCCCTCGTGAGTGCATTTGCTTCATTCTTTAATTCTTTTTCTTGTCTGTCTTCTGACGAATTGTTTGTTTCAATACTTCCTTCATTATTATCTGTTTTCTTCTTCATGAATCGTGCTTTTCGTCGTTCATTTTCAGCTGCTTTTTGTGCTTCCTTTTCTTTGACATATTGACTTTCTTCACGAGGTGTATCAAAGAAGTCAGGCCGTAAAAATCGGGATATACGCCTTCGTGATTTAGGCGATTTGTCCCGACCTTCACTATCGCGGGAGCTACTCCCTGATCGGAATAACTTGCTGAGTAATGATCGTTCAGGTGTGGGCGCTCGTAAATCCTTGGTATCTACATTACTGGTAACAGATGGCCGTCGATCGCGACTACCTGATGCTTCTCTATTCAATGATCCTGATCGCAATCTCAAACTTGGTATGCAACTACGGCGTTTACCCAGTACTGAGTTTGATAAATCAGTCATGGAACCGAGGAATTCTTTGTCACATTTTTCTGTGTCTTTATAACTTGTGGACAAATTCTGATCGAGACGATTCAATCTTAAATTACGTAACTTCGATTCTTTAATCATATTTTCAGCCGCTAGTAATCTACTTTCAAATTCTTTAGCATCAGCTTTGAACGAATTAAGAGCTTCACCTTGAGTATTCGATGTTGATTCAGTTGACGATGTTTCGTATGATTTCGTTGATATATTTGACATTGTGTCACCGAGATTAGGATTTGAATTACATGCAGATGTACCCCCAGAGGTCGAAGCAGTTTCCAGTGATCTGTCAATTGCATCATGACTCTTCCGAGGTGAATTCAAATCGTCATGTGATTCTTCTTGAATTTTCTCCGTACGACAAACGTTATCACGACGAATTCCATTAACTGTTGTTTCAACTGGTTCACGATATTTTCTACCAAGTGTCATCACTTGTCGAGGTAATGGTGATAGTAATTCCTCATCATCATCAGCAAATAAACTGACACTTCGTCTGGTCGATCTGAAATCGCAGCGCTCTGGTCTCTCGGCATCCAACAAACTATTAGTTCTCCTCAAATTTCGATCGCTAGATCTGCTCCGATATTCCGTTTTCTCAGGTAATAACGTCGTCGTTGATGAACTACTGGGCTCTTCGGTTGATGAGCGGTAGAGACGGTCGCGTGGAATTGACGGCGATCTGGGCAGTGAATGCCGTGTCTGTTCAATGAATTGACGACTCAAGCGGCGAGCCAGACTTGGAGTGAAATTTTCATGACTTTTGGTATTGCTCCTGGATTGATCAACGAATTGTTCATCCACTGATGATTCCCTTCGCAATCGTGATGGATCCATGTCAGCCGTAGTAGTATCATCACGATGATTTTTATCTGAAAAATAATGTAGGCAAACCAAAATTTTTGGCGGGCCACCATCGAGAATCGGAGCGCGTACGTTTGTCTCTTTTTTCTTAGCTTTTTCCAATAGAGCACGAATTCGATATTTATTTTTACTTTATTATTTTGATACATCATGTTTCTTTGATTATTTTTGTCCACTGTTTTGCTCTTTTTCTCCATTTCTACTGCAAGATCTCGATACTTGAATTATTACTGGGGTAATTTGTATATAAAAGACCATAAATGATTGAATAAGATTCAATGAACTGACTAATTTACCAGCGTGTTTCTTATTCGCTTCAATTATCCTGTTTTTTTCTAAGCACTTGGATGATTTCAATGAAGAAGAATTCCCGTTTACCAGCAGAATCGCTCTGATTTGCAGGCATTGATAGTTGTTATACTATACGACATGGAAAACATTGAATGTGTTGAAAAAAAATGTACACTCTTTTAACATTTATCTCCTTGTATTATGTTTCTTTGTATTTGTTCCTTTTCTCCGTTCACTATATTGATTAATTTTGCGTTCAGTGCGATTTTCACATGCGTTTTCCACTATTGTTATAAATGAAAAATTGTGCTTGTTCAAAAAACGTTGAGAAAAGAGTAATCATTACAAATCTTTAGACTTTTTAATAATATGTTTGATTATTAACGATGTATGAATAAATTAGACTATATATAATGATGATAATAATAATTATTATTAGAGTGAGAATAATAATACACTAGTGGAGGCTATTTTTATATTTAATTGGCTGATATTGAGGTATACAGTTACGTATGGTAGCACAAACAAAGCATTCCGTGGTAAAAACGAGCGCACACAAAAATTACAACTAAAAAATCATTAGACGCAAAAAAAAATCTCGTTACATAATATTATATACATAGTATGTTGTTATTTAAACTTTCAAAACACAACAATTCTTAGTCGTTTTGGGCACGGGTTAGTTTCTAATCATATTATAATGTTGCTCTCATAAATTTCCATTCATTCACATTGCTTAATACAAAACTATGAGTTTTTTTTGGTTTTTTCTTTCCTTCTCTAACATCGTCATATACAAAAATTGTCATATAACAGATTCATGTCTAACAAGACATCGCAACGATCAGCTTAATAAGTAGAAAGAAAAAAAAACAGCTCCGATTACTCATTTCAGATTTATTTGGAGAATTTCTCATGTATCTTTCATTTCATTGTATTTCTTGAGCAAGCTCGGTATGACTTATTCTGACAATCGTGTATTCCCTTTTTTCTTCTATTCTTCTTCGTTTTTCCATTGCAATATTTCACAATATAAAATTATCAACATTCGTATGATACAGATAATATTAGCTGCTATAATTGACTGAATTTATTCACTTTCTTTCATCAAACAATTGCCCCAATAAATGAAATTTTTTTTCCCACTATATAGAATAAATCATAGTTGGCACGAGTACTTATGCAGTAATAGAGATTCAATCGCGATTCATCTGTATAATTTGAGTTCACACTTCACATGTAGCGATTTGTTAGCATTCAAAAGTTTTTAAACAATATTTTTTTATAAGACTTTCTTCTTTTATTTTCGGTAAAAATTGCGAATCCTGTTATTTGATCAGCTTCGACACTCGCCTTTATATAACACAATTTCATAAAAGAAATTCTAGATGAACATGATTTTATAACAATGATTGAGGACTTACTATGACCTCTTTCTTCACAAACAAATTGATGTATATATTGATGAGGAATATATACACATAAATATTTATTAAGTTTACAACAGGATGAGTGTATATGCAGGTGTGTGAATATGATCGAATTCGCTATATTTATCAGACATAATAAGCGGTACCTAACTTGGTATTTTTTTACTGGGGATTACCGTCGGCCCGTCTACGGAGAGTCACTCGCACGGTCGCTGCAACAACCGTCATAAAAGACCGTCAGTCAAACGTACCATACAACAGTGCCAACGACAATTGCGAGAAAATATTTTTGGTAATTCGTATCCAATCATTATTGACATTCGTCCTTGGATCACTCAATTTTCAATTTTCTATATCTCTCTGGATGGTTCCATAGTTTTTTTTTATCATGAAATTTGATGAGAATCTACAACTGCGATGAATCCTCTGTTCAGTTGAAATTCGATAGGCAGATGTTTGAGAATGAGAATTTGCTACGAAAGAAATTTTTTTGTTATTCCCAGTTATATCTGGTATATAAACAAAGAACAGATTTCACTTTTATGCCATTTTTATCTGGTTGAAAACATTTTATCGTCGGCATAACAATTGGAATGGGTAGAAAATCATTATAGAATTAAAGAAAAGATGTGTTCAATATTTCAACAACTCGGTTTAAGAGAAACTATCTCTGAAAATAAATTCACTGTTGGTTTCTGATCTCACAGAACATACCAAAAATATTGTCCGCCAATTATCAGTCAGCGACCGGCATTTCAATGATAAACTTCCCATCACATTTTCTCAACTGATTGAAGAGTCGACGATAGACTTGGAAGATGTAAATGTATGAAATGATTTGTATATGTAACGATTTTGGAGGTGGTTTTCCATTTAACTATTTACTTTACTTAATTTTATGAAATTGATTTTTTCATTATTATTGCGATGAATATTATTAATCTTTTTTTTTGTTTCAATTATTTATGAATTTTTGTATATGGACGTGTTTCTTCAACCTCATGCGCTAAATAAATTTTAATTGATGCTAGGTACGATGTGATAGGGAACATTGCTACGACTCTGTTACGGTGTAATGAGGAAAGTCAATGAAAAAATTATGAGTAGAAAATGGCTATCAAAATAAAATGAAGACAAAAAAAATTATAATAGCAACTAAATAAGTTAATCTCGCAAAATCTAAATCGCTGATTAACAATATCGAGAGATCCACTTTCTTGCTCTCTCTATCTGCATTTTATAATCTGAAATTTAAACAGGCTGAATCTGATTTTTTTCCTGCTTCTTCTACAATTCCAGATATTTATTTGGATGCTGAAGAAAAAAATGATTATTCTTCGTTTGCAATGAAAAATACACGACGTGCAATCATGCTTTCGTATTAGAAAGAAAATATATCAATTCTCAATATTCAAAATTTGTTATTCAAAATATTATACTGTGTGATAAAAACTGTTTCATTCATGAACAATTTAGGTATTGAGCAATCTGTGAAATTGAGAAGAATTTATTGTGGGATGGTGGATGGTAACAACGAATGAACCCATCTGGGTGAAAATCAGGATTCAAATTCGAATTCATTAGTAGCTCAATGAAATGAAGAAGTTGCAAAAATGCACTCTCAAGCGAAATTCTTGGCGTTAAATATTATTCAATTGGAAGATAGTTGACAAAAAAAAATTGATGACAGAGGTAAACCACTAAATAAAAATGTAATAGAACAAAATATGCTTTGTCTATCAACGACTCGACAACAGCTAATAGGTATTCTAACAAGGTTCATATTGAATATCTATTTTTCTATTATTTATTTCCTCATTCCTCTTCTCCTCGATATTTCATCATCGAATTCATCACTGATTTTTGGAATTTGGTGAATTAAATGATAAAACGTCGAGCATGACAGATAGAGATTGGAGAAGACAGAGCGAGACTGTTCACGACTCTGCAGAAGCTTTTTTCACATCTACATTTTATCATATATAACATAAAAAATAAAATGAAAAAAAAAGAACTTCAAAAAATTAATAAATAAAAATTGATTAATCAGTTCCTATGATAGATGTGTGCCAAGCATTGATCTACTGCATACGAATAAAAAAAAACACAATTAATAAGAGTTGTAAGCTTCTGCGAATGCGTGTCTCAACACATTACATCAATGTATTTTGTGTGTGTATATATGTCTGTTCCTTTTTTTTGCTTCAACATCTCATGTGTGAACCATATATAGACATATATGTTTGGATATACAATTTTGATAATCCCTCCATCCGAAATTAATTCTACAAAAAATTGTAGAACCAATCGTTGCGATTCTTACCTCGCGGTAAAGTGTTGCTACTGCCCATTTCAAATATGTTATCACGCGATGGTGTAGTGCTGCGTCCACCAAGACTATTGGGTGTACCAGGTGTCGATGACATAGCCGAATCTTTCCTACCAAATCTATCCGTATCACGGCTCAATGATCGTCTGAATGGTGACTCTGGCATTCGCCTAAACAAGAAATGAAGATAAATTATCTATTTTATTTTTCTATTATCGAGAAAGTATATGGAAGAAAAATGATATTGAAAATTGTACGAGTGCTGCGGTTACTCTGGTGAATTAAATTGTGCTGATTAATTTTGCAGTATTATGTGTTTTGTATAAACAAAAAGCTGATTGAATATTTCGAACATTTATTTCTTACGAGTGGACTCACGTTGTAATCGTCTCGGTTTCAACATAGCTCTCGTGGCTTGCATGAAGAGCGAAACAAACGTTAGAACAGTAATGATTCGCGACATATTTATGATCATTTAAATTAAAATAGCTATTGAGATGAGCTATGAAAGCAACTTTGAATTGTGGAATATAGTTTACCTTGACATAGGTTCATGCATTCCCCAAAATCCTTGTGAAGAGTTATTGCCGAGTCTATCGAGTAATCTGCTGCGAGGAAAACCTGTACCACGGTTATCATCGACATTGAGACGTTGAGTTAAACTTCTCACTCGAGATAATAAAGTTGAGAACAAGTTTTCGGCGGTTAATAACTCGAATCCATCATCATCATCATCCTCGCCTGAGGATAAACTATCCGCATGTTCAGGTGTGTGTCTCGTTGGTCTTGAACTTCTTAATCGATGCATATGTCGTTGTAGTAGATCGTCACTGTCCCTAAAAACGAATCAATTTTAGCTTGAATGAATATTTCTTTACTTTGACTCACCGATAAATGAACGGAATTGATTAATATGTACCTGTGAAGAGTTGAAAATGGTGATTCATCTTCGCTAGCATCGGATAATAGAGATCCCATCCGCCTTGGCCTTCCAAATCGTGTCTTTGATGGATTTGCATTATTTGTGGATGTTCCCGTTTTATTTTCGGGCTCGACGCTGTCCGATCGAGGCGTAACATAACTACCACCCTCAACCGCAATTGGAATAATATATTCGCGTGGACTTTTTCTAATTGGTTCCGGACCAATGGTTGAACCGAGTGCACTGTCAGTGTCGGAATCCATCGTTGACTGGCGTGAAAGTGATCCTGAACGTTGTGACATTGAACGTTGAGGCATTGGCGGTTTTGATGGCAAGGAAGACGTCGAAGATTGTTGCGGTGGCGATTGGTGTCCAGGTTCGACCTGAATTGGTATTATTCTTTCTTTTGCTGAAGTTCGCGTCTTACTTTCTGGCTCTAAACTGGAGCTACGAGTAGTCGAATGAATTACCGCAGCCACTGGGAATGCTACTTCCGACTTTTGAGTTCGCAATTTTTGTGGATGAAATGCATCAATTTTTGCCTCGACCTCAGATTTGAATGCCGCCGTTTCAGGAGATTTAATGTTTGACGCCAGAATTATCTCAGCTTTACTAGTTTTCCTTGGTCGCGGTAATGTTGCACTCTTGAGTGTTATTTCCATTTTGCTTGACATTGTTGGCTCATCGCTGAATGAATTCTTCACTGATTTCGATTCAGGTGAGGGTGGTACGGAATTACCAACGGCTATCGGTTTAGCCGGTGAAGCTTCATAGTCGGGATATTTCGTATCGACAGGGGTGCTCACACATATAGTTGCATTTCGCACGTCATTTGGGGCAATTTGAATCTTGAGCCCAAGTCCTTTCTTCGCTTCTTGACTTTGTGGTATTATTGGCGGGGATCCATTCATCTTTTTCTGTACTGGTGGTTTGCCCAAAGCACCAGTTATTATATCAACAGCACGTTTTTTCTCTTCATCACGTTTGCGTTCATTTTCAGATTTCATTGGTTCAACTTTGGGTGGTGATGGCAACTTCTCATCAGGTTTTTCATTTTTCTTTTCGCTAGGAACATCAATAATGACTTTAGACGCATTGGGTTTTGGAGGCGGTGACGCATTGACTGAAGAAAGACTAGCTTTTCTTTCGAAAACTCTTTTTGCACCACCGACATTTACACCAGGTATGAAAATTTTCTTTGGTTTCTCTGTTTCCGTTCCTGCAGCTAATTGATTGAATTTTTCAGCAGTTTCAAATATCTTTGAACGTCTTCTTTCTGTAGGCTTTGCCGGGGGTACTGCAGCGCATTCATCTGAATCAAGAGACATTGTTCTTGGTTTGTTTTTCTTCATCCCACTTTTCATTCCAGTTTCTTCTGGACTTGGAGTCACCGCGGATTTTTCTTTGTCCATTTCAGATTTGTCTGGGGTACTTTGTACCTCTTCAACTGGTACATCAGACTTAGGAATTCCATTTTTTTGCGCAGCATCTTTCGTTTTTGATTTTGGCATTTTTTTTTTTGATTGATACTCTTCATTTGTATGAATGTTCGTTTCATCAACAGAAAGTGTTCCAATCGATACATCATCAAGCTTATTGACTATGGGTTTCATATCATTGGTGTTCTCATTAACATTTTGTATCGTTGTTTTCTCATGTTTTGTGGAATCGATATTTCGCTGGTCTGGCACTACGGGAGTTCGACTCCTCTCTTTACTAGGTGATTTTGATTGCGCCTCGCGTATTAATTCTAAACATGCCGCTGCTGCGGTCGGATCACGAAGATCAAGTTCTCGATCTACTTCCATTGCCTCTTCGGTGATAGCATTGGAAATTGGCGCGGAATGATGACGTGACGAACTTCTGTAAGCTTTCTGTTCCCTCTCATCACCCTTTTCTTTTTTGCGCGATCGTTCTTTCCTCTTAACACCAGCGGCGACTGTTTCCTCCATTGATGGCGTTGTTTCAAGTTTTCTCTTCGTGTCACTCGTTGCACCGATGGGAGATTTTTGTTCTTCATCTTCGTCGACAATATCACGTAAACGATCTTCGTTATTCCTACCCAATTCCATCAGACTACCAACAGAATGACATCGCGTCGGCATCAAATTTTCAGCAGAAATATTTGTATTTGTATCAGATTGCTGCTGATCATTAGTAACAACTAATTTGTCTGCACTAGCTGACTGTGGCACAAGGGATAAAAGTAGATCAAGTCGCACCGGTGTTTGTGCCGCTAATTCTTCAGCAATATCCAAACAATTTTGTTCATAACTTTCATTCACCCACCAATGTGAACATATCCTTTCAATGTCCGCACGTCTTGACGGACACTTTGTCAACATATCTTTGATTAGAGGTGATGCAGGGGATGGGTTTTTTGGTTCGAAATAATCGGAAGCCGAAATCTGTCGTGCGAGTCTTTTAAAATTGGAGCCATCAAATGGCATAGCACCATAGACTAGTGTGTACAATAAAACACCGAGACTCCAACAATCGACTTCGGGACCGTGATAAGAAGTACCTTTTACAATCTCTGGACTAGCGTAAAGTGGACTGCCACAAAATGTATGGAGCAATCTTTGATCATCGAAAACATTTGATAAACCAAAATCAGCAATTTTCGCATTCCCTAGTTGATCCAATAATATATTCTCCAATTTTAAATCACGATGACATATCTTGTGTTTATGGCAATAAAATACGGCAATTGATATTTGACGGAATATCCGACGTGCTTCTTCCTCTGGCAGAACTTTTCGTTCACTTAAATAATCATAAAGTTCACCGCCCGCTGCATATTCCATCACCAGCACCATCTTTTCTCTATTCTCGAACACTGTTTTGGGGAAATTAACGATTCATTTCGAAAACTTGAAAAATATTTGATCATTCAATAAATCAGACCATCTTAAATGTTATAACTACCTTCATAAATATGGATAATGTTTGGATGTTGAACACTAGACATTATCTGTATTTCACGTCGTATCCTGATCAGATCAGCTTCGGTTTCAATTTTACATTTCTTGATAGTTTTGATAGCGACTTCTTGACCAGTCTCTTTGTTGATTCCTAATTGAACTTTCCCATATGTGCCCTGGCCCAATTTTTTGATTATATCAAATCTGCCATCATAAGAAAATAAACGAATTATAATAAACAGTGGATAAAAGTTTGTTGTGTGTTCAATGTATTATCACTGTATTCTGTATGTCAATCCATTTGAGTAAAATAGCCCACATTGGCGCGCCAACTAAACAGGAAGGCGCCGAATTAATGATCTTGGCGCGATAGTTCAAGTCACTTGACCGAATGTCAACGTCAAATTAGTTACACGGGTTGAAGATCGCATGAATCGAACAATTAGCAAAGAATGAAACTCGATAGTTTCATTCATTCAATATTCCTCGTTTGATTACAAATCATTTTTTACCTCTGTTTTAATTTCCTCTTGTGGTTGTGGAGTCGCACACCACCAGTGCTCTCCATCCCACCCATTATATTGTGAATACTTGCTTCCCCTACAACCATCTTGATCCGGGGATTCTTATCTGAAACAAGGAAATACGTTTCTCGAGGTCATACAAAGAAACAATTCACATTTATGAAAATATAAGTAACTTAACATCAATTGGATGAATAATGTCAAGAGTTTTCAAACTGTAATGGCTGAACTGAAATATCAATGCACACATAATGAAAATTCATGATTGTTCACAGAAGTACTATTATCATTTTGTTCCATTCTTTCATCACACCACTCCCAGTTTTATCGATGATTTCTTCTTCGCATCTCCCGTCGAATCGAGATAATGTCAGACAGAGAGCAATAGAGATCGTCCCAAGTGTAAAGACGAAGAGCGAGCGAGAATGTGGTAAGTTTATTTCGAGCTTATGTAGTGGGTCTTGTCTTGTCTTTCAGCTCTTACTTCACGTACACCACCACCATCTCAATTCTTCGATCCCTTTTCTTCTTCTATAAATTTCGTCGGATATTTTCTTTTTCACGATTTTCCTCTTTACTGCTTTTGCACCGAGTAATTCGAAAAATCTACACAATTCTCTGTCTTTAACTAAGTCTGGCTCGAATTTCGAGCACAATTTACGTCAATGGAAACTCGCCAGGACTTTGAAATTGTATGATCTCAAGGTCTCTTGGTCGATAACATGAGAGTAATTCCCGGATTCCATCTGTTCTTTCCTCCACGGGACTACAGGCGACATCTTTGATTGAAAGAATTGATCAGAGTGGGAATTTCTGAATTCATCTGTTCATCAATGAAATCGACAGTCTTTCGATGGGTAATTTTTTCAAGAAGTTATTAAACTGTAAAAGGTTCAGTGGCGTCCAGTTTTGTTTCAAGGCAGACAGCCAAGTTGTTGGTAAGTAATGTTCAGACACGAATATTTATTAGTATCGTCAATTGTTGAATGTACTCCCTCATATCGGAATCAACAAAAGTTTCATGAGTTGGATATAAATAATTTTGGTGCTATCATAAATATTCTTCGTGTCTGGCTTAATTGCTTGTGGCAATCCATGAAATTTATCTCATCTCTACGGTTTCGAAATTGGAACGAAAGTTACAATTCTTCGGAAAATTGAAGAAAAGGACAATAGTCAAGAGAGGTTATATAAGTAATTCGGTGGAGATACCAATTTCATCATCATTTTATGATTTTGATCATAATTTACTTCCAATGCTACGTACCAATTTTATTCTTGAGTTATCGTTTCAAATTTCATGCACATCCCTATTCCCATTTCAAATACATGAAACATTGACGCGGAACCAGCCCGTATCTTTGACCCGGTTAAAGTTGAAAATAAAGATTGGATGACTTGGAATCACGAGGCATTGACTTTCAAAGTGACGCATCTCCGCTGCTTTCTGCTCCATTGGTATTTTTTATATATAGAATAAGAACTGCAATGGCGGTTCATTCATGTTTCCCGCCCCTGATATTCAGTTAAAAAAGAAAATGATAAGAAGTAGTATGTTCTTGGTATAATCCTCGTTTATTTTTTCTTTTTCTGCTGGTTCATAGACCACACTGTTGCCATGACATATCTCATATACATGGGATGACTTTAAGAGCACGTGTTATTTAAAAATCGCTGGCGTATTAAAAAGTTAAAAATGCCCATGAGTTATATGTTGTAAATAGAAACCGGAAGATAAACTGAACTTTTATTTCATTTCTGCTGACAAAATCAATTTTACCCCACGCAGCCGCGGGTGGAATGGACTTTTTTCCACATTACTATTTTTCGCTGAAATGATATTCTCATTGCTATGAAAATAAACACAATTGTTGTATTGATGTCGAATACATTGACGAATATTAGACGCCGGAAGTCGGTAAGTTTAGTATTCAGACCTTCGCTAAACATATGTACATGTTCATACTTGTGTATATCTTGAATCTGCTTGTTTTCAACTTGTTCGCAGTATTTCGCCTGAGAATAAAAGAGAATCAAGAAATTTATCATGGAAGAGGAGAAGATGAAGGAAATGTGATGTCTCTCCAGTGTGGCGTCCACATGTCTTCCAACTATGCCAATTTCCTCTCTTGTTTCTCCACTATAAATCGTACATTTTGATAGTATTTTTGAAAACTGACTTTATGCGTTTGAGGAAAATGAAGTCCCATTATCCGTGAAGTTCCTCGTCGGAATTCATGAAATTTTACAGATCCAGTTTTCATTGAACTGGGCAGAAGGTCACGTTTGATTGTTTTGAACAGAATAATTGGAAAGAAACACATGGATAACGCATCCCTAATTGAATCGAATGTATTTCGCTCGTTTAAAATTGATTATATTGACGAGCACAAAATCTAGAATTCTTGACTTGAAGAATCAAAACCAGATGGAATGAAAAAAATTTGATGGAGCTTTCGGAAGTTCCAAGGTGCGTAACATAACCTACATGAACTTCCAACCCTGATCTATGAGATGCCATCGTTTCTCACTTCATTTTCAGCTCATTCGAGCAAATCAATAAAATATTTTCAAAAAATTTGATAATTGTTCAATCAACCGAATGTGTCTTCATCATGTCTATCTAATTTTACTGTGACGTGTTGTTTCCTGTTTGATATATGTTTGTTTGTCTTGTAAAATCATTGTCCCAACTGAGCGCTACTGAAAATGGAAACGTCACTCATATTTGTATATTTTATTTCTGTAATCTCCCAGCAACCCGCCTCAAACACATATGAACTTTTCAGACATTGTTCACATATAAGTCTGGAATTGAGTCGGATACATCGTAAAAAAAATAATTATGAAATGCTCATAGACAATTTATTTTTATGATTTGTACTCAGTTATGTGATTCATATCTTATTATGTCCTGTTGAAAATCCAATGGATGAATTCCCATCCAGACGGTTCAAGTTTGTTTGTATCGACATTCCATTTATGTTTGTATAGAAATAGATAAAGTATTGAATGCTCATAGTATTGTGTCATTATTCACAGTGCACATTGAGAATCATATTCGATATCAAATGTCAATGTCTAGACACATCACGAACTTCTCAATGCATGAACGGATATTGATGGACAGTGCAACATGAAGTCTAATTATTCGAAAATAAATTAACATTCCCATGAAGGAAAAACACTACAAAACGCTTTTGTCAGAATTGTTCCCACTGTTTATTCACGACGCAATACTCAGTCAATCAATAAAACTCTCTGACTAATTTTATATTCTATATGAAAGAGTGTTTGAACATTGACATTAATCGTTATACGCAGTTGTAGCAAATTTATATTCCACAATTTCCTGTTTCTCTATTATGTTGGATAGTTCTTGCGGTTTGCAAAAAATGATCAATGCGCGCGAATAAGTTCGAGAAAATACTGCGTATTAGTCCGGAAAACGAAAACATCCATGAAGGGTAACTCTGTTCTGAGTGCAAAACAGTTGGTGCTATGTTGAATTGTACGAAGGAAAGAAGAGACATTTGTAACAATGGAGTTGAACAATTTGTAACTCTAAATATTTCAATAGACAACACAATGTATATATTGATGATCAGATGTGTAGGATAAATCCTATGAGACTGTTGACTGTTTTGGTTGACATGAAGTTTCTTTGAACATAAATTGAGAAAGTAGCATCTGTCGATACTTTGTCATTCCATTACATCCCATAATCGTTATCTGAAATCGCGACATTTTATGCGAAAAAATATAATCTGAATTGCGGGACATCAACAATATATGGTTGGGACTACTCTCCAATCGTGGAACCAAATCAACATCGGAGAATAAATAGTTTGTGCATCCGTGTATGGCATCATCATTTGTGAATATCAAATTGATGTGACCACATGCAAACGTACTTTACTTGGAAAGTTAAGTTCATCTACAAAATCTGCAGTTCACAGACTTCCACGACATTCACTTTGCTTTTCGGAATTCAGCCTGTCATATTTGCTCTAGTTGAAAATTTTTCTCCCACATTTCATGGTATGATACTTCTAAGTATTTCAATTTTATTCTGTAACTGCAAATGTAATAAATAAAGAAACAATATTCACCGACGAAATATCATGTAACACAATTTCCGTAATACTGCACGACCTACGAATTTGTCCGGCTTCTTGTCCTCCATTCATCTTCTTCATCATGTCATTTTTATTCATCAAATATTCTCATGTTTCCTGAGCATGTAGCTTTGATCATACCGAAGAATCCATACATGCGAGTTTGAATAGAGCGCAAAATTAAACATCTGAATAGAAGCCGCTTTTGTACAGTTTTTTTTCTCTTCACCCCAATTAATAATTGATCGTCAGCCCTGACAACTTTTTGAGAAACATAGAAGACATTCATGTTTCTAGTTTAAAATTCATAAGTGCTCCCGGTCACTCCACTCATTCTTCGTGTCATTCTCCAACTCCTTTCATCGTCATCTCCTTCTCTTTCTCTATCACTTTTGATGCATGACGAAATCACAGCAGGCTAAACATCTCATGACGTCACCCCAACTGGACGTCATGCCTAACGGTCAGGTACTCGTAGTGATGATTCACACATCATGATTATAGTGGGTAAAATTTATTGTGAGATAAATTAAGAACCGGCGATAATTTTTGATAGCGGGGGCGTATCATGACTATACCGTTTTATATTAATTAACTTCTACATGATATCTCCGATATTCTGGCCTCATATTTGAATACGTATGCAGTTATTGAATTGTGAAATTGAATTGATCAATCGTGTCATGCTTGATGGAACGTGCATTTGAATATCTTTACTTTGGTCTAATCTTTCGGTCGGCGATGATACCTCAATATTTTTCATACTCAATCAATTTCCTAAGGTGCAAATTTAAGTCAACAACGTAAACATCTCATGTGTATGAAATCATTGTCACCATGCTCCATATTGATACGATCGATTTGATAATAAACTGCAGAGTCCCACTGTCAATTGAGCTAATAAACGTATGAGCTTAAGATTTGTGTGTGCGTCCACGTTAATACACATCGCGGCTCAGATCGGTATGTAGGTTCCCGTGTTCAAAAATAGCATCCTGATATTTAGTTTGCTTCAGGCCTTACCGGTGGCAATGTCTGTGGAATACAATGGACAAAACATTCATCCAAAATATCAATTCTCTTTCCTTTTTCCATGCTTTTACAGAACATTTCCATGAGAAACGAAACTCATAAAGAAAATTATTCGGTTTATGATACAGATTTGGTATGAGGTTTTGTATGAGAATTCCAACTATTTCGCTTTGATTACTTTCGTGCTGATGATTCAATGAGGAAAAAATGGAGGTGATAATATCCACCCACGACTACCAAGTTTGTATGATCATTTTTAAATGTAAATTCGCATGGAGTCGAAGCCAGATTAATCGTCATCTTCATCATGTTTTGCCTTTGAATTCTCTAAAGAGTGAATGAGAATCGACAGGAGACTAAAAATAGAAACAAATTAATGCCCTTACCGTGAACTCTGGAAACTGAATTATCCTCTTATATATATATA